>JAOWBC010003861.1:0-13095 GCA_028566105.1 Hypoplectrus providencianus
GTACCCCGCCTCTGGCCCAGAGCCGGCTGAGATAGGCACAGCCTCCCTGCGACCCGGGATTACCTGGATGAAGCGGTATAGACAATGGATGAATGAATGTTCTTTTCTGTTATATTATATTATATATTGAAGTATAAAAACTCCATTGTTAGGACAAATCAATTACCAAAATCTGTTGCAGTCATTTTTATTATAATCATTGATAATATAATATAATTTGTTGCACATATCTGGTACTAAACTTGACCTTTTTAGAGATTTAAAAATTCAATCAGCATGGTCCAAAATCCCACCACCCCAATTTTCCATTTAGCACAAGATGGGTATGTCTGTAAAGGGGAGACTTGTGGTTTAATTTAACGTTGAGCTTCATTTAATATTACCAGCCAGACTTGGCTAGGTTTGTAGCAATGGACTCCTTAGATTGCCTACTTCTATATGACACCAGTACCTCACCAGTGGCTTTTAAAACTGAGCCCACCACAGCCTGTGGAAAAAAAACAAGTCACCCACTGTCAGAAATCTCTAAATTATCAGTGATTTTTTTTTTCTAAAATACATTTCCATTACATTAAATAAAAAGCTTTACTTTTCTTCTTCTTAACTCTTTCTTTCGTATTACTTTCCAAAATAACTGAAAACGTCAGAAAAAGCACAGTTAAGTGCCTAAAAATCTACTTTGGCATGCTACATTTTGTGGAAAACCAAAATTGCTTGACTCGTAGTAGACATGCTTTCATTTTGGGATTTTCATTCAGGAACTGTTGGATGAAAATTTGTGTGGCACAGGAGAAAAAGCTCTCGCCCACCACTGCTGAGCCCGGGATTTAGTCCTTGATAGAGGAGGTTCCAACTTGGACAGCTGCAACAGTAAACACAAATGGCCCTGCTGGCAGTTGGGTAGCCAGTCAAGGATCATGTTTGTGTCGCTGCACGGACAACTTCTACTAGTTGGAGTTGGATCATTGGGGGAATTGTTGCAGATCTCCAGTAAAGCCCCAAGATATAGGCAAAAAGTGCACTCCATGTGTATTCAAAGAAGCATGGAGCCTCAACATGAAGAAGATAAGTAAACAACCCACAGAGGCACACAGACGTCTGTATAAGTCTTTTATTATAATGAAATAGCTGCTAATTTTTTATATCTTCTAGGACTGCTGGAGGAGCTTTCAGAGCTCTGGGAACTACCATCCTTAACACAGCACCACTTTAATTTTTGGTTGGTTCATTTTTATTAAATCACAGTGACACAGTTTGGCAAAACTCCCAGAATCTGCAACATTTTTGCCACAAATTTCTGACTTGTTTTTTTTTTCATATGTAAATGTATTTCATGGCAACCCTTTAAATAATTTCTACTACTGCCAGAGATAATTCACCCACGCTGCAAATGTAAACTAAACTACCTAAATTTGTAGAAGAGCAGAATTAATGGGATGGTCTTGATTTGATTAGGTGAACAGATGCAAATCTAATGAACTTACTTTCTTCTGTCTGTTACTTGTTTTCATTTTCTCACTCAGAGACCAATAAATAACCTGCAATATTTATTCTTGCATGTCAAATCTTGAACCTAAAGAGTGGGTGGACAGATAGGAATAGATGGATATTATAAACTATGTGTTTTCTTTTTTTTTTCTCCTTTTCTTTCTTTTTTTTTTTTTCTTAAATCCTGGCAGTGCACATTAATCACATAAAGCATAAGCATGTTTTACATGACGACTATGATGCAACAGGAATATGTTTGAGACAAGAACTGGCACAAAACTTCCAACAATTGTCATAACGTTGTGTATATCTGCTATGCAAATGGTTCGATCCCAGATTCAGTCCACCAATATATTAATTAGCAACAATAAACACCAAGCAAATATCACTTAGTAATTACATAATGAGAGGTAGCTCAGCGAATGTTATTCATATGAAATTCAACTGGCAAATAAAAGTGAGATCAACTGGCATCTCTCCTGATCTCCCAGTATAAGCATTCCTGTTTGGATTCTGTGGGTGCACAAGCAGGTCAGAGGAGATAATGTCAGTGAGTGAGTAATGTCAGGCATTAAACTGATGAATACTGTGTTGGGTAGGTCTACACAGTGAACATAAATATGTAGGATAACAGCATTTCCCCTAGACGTTCAGCTAGCATTTATTAGAGGCAATAAACAAAGCGCCTTATATGCTGCAGTAACTGCAGGTTATTTCACAGATAAGAAAAAAAAAGTTCATAGTTAAACTGTTGAACTGATGAATGTCACACGTATGGTAAGACAATGAACACTCCATGGCAACCAGCAGCAACTGATCTAACTGGAAATGGCACATATTAGACCCTTACATTACACTTCAGAGTAAGGTGGTTAGTTATTTAAATTATTAAAAATAAACATAAATACGAGAATATCTCAAGATGCCATAACTTCAATATATAGGATCATAGAGACCAACCATCATGGTTTTATTACGATTTATTACCCCCCCACCCCACCCCACCCTTTTTTTTTGTTTTGTTTCTGCTATTTTACAGCTTGATTTACAATTGGAGTGATACAGAATAGAGTCTGAGTGCGTAGAGCAAAAAAAAAAAAAAAAAGGAAAAAGGGAAATAAAAGTGACCTTCTGTGGCCAAAGACCTTTGGTGTTAGAGTCATCTGTAACAGACTAAGAGAAGAGGATGCAGAGACACAGGACGATGATACAGCAGCAGTGAATCATACAGACTAAATATACATTGAAGTGTAGATGAAAGCTGCTCCCGTTACAAACCCCTAGAGCTGCTGCTGCTGCTGCTGCTGCTGCTGCTACGTGACCCTCTCTCCTTTTGAATAAAAATACAGTGTAAATACCGTTTTATCAGTGATGTATCCATAATCTTTAAATGTATTTACAGAATGAATTTCATTGTATATTGTATATTAATATTGCCTGTTCCTCCCGTCAAAGAATCCGTGAAGATAGAGCACATATTGGACAAGCAAATACACTTTGTTCGCTTAAAGTTCAGATTGCTTTCAACTGTTCTGCAACATTTATTCATGTATTTATTTATTCTTTGTGATTGCTGCCAACACCCTTAAACCATGACTCCCCCCTACAGTCATACGCCTTCAGAAAAGATTTTTTTTTATTCTTTTCCTGGCATGCTAACGGCAGATATCTGTGTGTAAGAACAAGTGTTTAATCGACTGTAAGACACAGAAATGTTGTTAAAAGCTGTAAAAAATAATTGTTGTAACTTTTCTTCTCACTGTATTCTCTCTGTTTTTATGTGACAGCAGTGAGTGGCATGAAACATGAGGAAAGAGGGGGTGACGTGATAAAATAACTATGGTTAGTCATCACTGTTATTAAAATGATGACACATCCTGTCACGCTGGTATTTGATAGAGGAGATTCATGTTTTTCTGTGTTGGCCTGTGAAATGTTTTGTTTACTTCCAACTCTTAATGTGCTGCATGCAATTGCAGGATTGCAGCCAATTGATCTGCAGCAGATTAGTTAGACCATTGCCTGATCCTCCTCTCTAATTTGTCATTGATAGCCTCATTACGAATGCAAAGGAAGATTGCTCTTATTGGCTGAAAGGTAAGATGAATCACACAGGGATGATACATGACATTCAGACATTTGGAATTGCATTTGATTACAGTGACTGTACAATGACTGATACAATGACTGACATCTTGAAAATCCTTCAGGTGAAATCATTATTTCACATGCCACAGAGTAAAACAGAGATATGCCATTAAGTCAGTGAGCTCTGATATGCAGATTTTTCACCCATAAATGATGAAACAGGCTGTTACATAGTCATATGACCGAGTCTTTGCATATGTGAGCTGAATGATTCATTTTTTTTAAATAAAATACACTGAATCAGGCAAAACACACACAAAGGCACAAAATATGTGCCTTTGTGTTTGGGCACAGTCATTAGGTTGCAAGATTGCTGTTGCATGCTGGGACATGCCAGAGCCATGTATTACACTGTATGTCAGCTTTGAACCATGGTTTTAAGTATCACGACAGTGGTTCTCTTTTAATCTGGCTAGATCTCCATGACAACTCATGCTGCAAGCTAACCTGCCCCGGAGCAGGTTATGTTCAAGATTAGAGATCAGCATGAATAAAAGTGCTGCCTACTAACCAATCAATTCTCAGGGAAAATGGCTTCACCTTTTAGGAAGATCCTGTAGACCTTGGTGTGAGGGTCTCTCACAAGGTTTCAAGACCAACAAGAATTGTTAGAGTTCCCTGAGTTATATTTATATGAGAGGTCCAGATTCTCTGTGAGGAGAATAAGATGTAAATGCAAACGTGTTGAGTTGCAACGTTACATTCAAGTCTCCAAGTGGAGCCGTGCAGTTACAGTGGAGTTACTGTGTGTTACGCTGTAGCAGTCAGCTGATCATTGATGTCATTTTTTCTCATTAAACTACTGAAAAAGTTTGTATTGTTCTCTGGACATTTACTCACACAGTCTCTAACATGACTCGCCTATAAAATACATTAATACATCACTTTATTATTTATTAGTTTGACGTTTACTTGCACATGAAATGTTGTATAATTCCTTCAAAATACGTTATCACGTTATGTTTTATGCTTTATAATTCGCTGATGTCCGTTTTAAACTGCCAGTATATGATCTACAGCTGATATAATACTGATGGGAAATGTTGGATTTTAATCAATTGTTAGCATGTCAATTCAAGAAAATAAGATTTGAAATAATTTATTTTTGAAGTGGGCAAAAACTAAATATATTTGAATGTATACTTCATTATATACACAGAACGTTATCAGCGCCATGAGTACAATGTTTGAATACGCTGCATCAGTTCACAGTGAAACTGTAAGTGTGTGTGGTGTGCAGCTGTCAGGTCAGAAATCAGCGGTAGTCTAATGGAATGGTCAAATTAATACATACACTTGTTATTTTCTGCTAGAATCTATTGCATGTCATTGCATGTAATCATTTTTCATATTCTGGAATGCGATTGTTTTTTGAGTCAAATGATGCTCCCAATGTCCTCTTTTATGCGACAAGCTCTGAACCTGAAGAGGGAAGCCTGAGTTGATTGAGAAAGTTGAGAACCACCTGCGTGATACAACTTTATTAGCTCATGGAAGCAAGACAGCGAAAAGATGTTGAACTTGCTCTATAGTACGGGCCTCATGCCAACAGCCTCACTTGGCTCCTGTCCATTTTGTTCATTTTCTTTTTTTTAAATAAACAAACCAACAAAGACTGTGAATGAAACAAAATACTGTAGTACAGATAGCTGAGATAAGGAAGTGTCACATTTGTTTGGCAAATTAATTTGATTTTCAGTTTCACATCATCCTTATGTAAGGCACTTGTGATGACTAATTGTCATTCTTGATAGAGAATGTGTTTGTTTCCAGCTCTGTTGTTTCTGGTGTTTTGTTTTATCCACCAAAAATGAAAGCAAGAACGCTTCCCACAGAGAATTCACATGCATTTCCCAAGGTGCTTCACTTCCTGTTCATGCCCTTGGCATAAACTGACTGTGATCTGAAAAACAATGTTTGTTTGTTTTTTACAGCATCATTTACTAACAGTGCTTTGAATTCCAGTGCTCGCATCCCACTAAAGGTTTAACTGTGGTACATTTCAAGCAGGAATAGTCCAGTTCATGGATTTCTGCTGTGCATTATGTTTGGTATGAGTGCTCTAGTGGATTTTTATAATTTATTGGCTTTATCCCTTAACTAACATCAAATCCTGCAAAGATGCAATGGGAACTGTTTGTTTGTCTTAACCATAATTTCATGTAGATATAAACAAAAAAAATGTATAATTTCAATGATTAATCTAATCTAGACCATCCTCATAAAAAAGGAATGGGTATGGCTTCCTACAATAACATGCAACATGGCCTACAAGGTTTACAATAATAATTAGACCTGTCAGTCGATTAAAAAAATGAATCAGATTAATTGCATGGTTGTCCATAGTTCACTCTTGATTAATCGCGATTAATCACATATTTTTTTATCTTCTCTAAATCTACCTTAAACTGATATTATTTTTCATTTTTTATCAATCATATCAAAAAGGGAGTAGGCAAATACTTGCTTTCTGCAAATGCAGCATGCTTATTGAATGTCAAAATGATTCATCCCCTTTTTCTGGCAGCCATTAAAGCAAAAGGATTACCCTTGTGCATTGCATCAAACTGTGATGTGACTCAAAAGATAATAATTAAAGAATTAACAGAAGACGCAAACCAACAAGACAAAGAAATACAGTATAAAGTACACTTATCGCTTCTCCTGAACAACATGCTCAGACTGTGAAAACAATCTCTCGCATGGTACAGAGGTGGCAGGTTTTGCCAAGTACTTGCGAGCAAGGCAGCCTATCAAACCGTCTGCGCCTTCATGGTTGGACCACCACTCCTGTGGACATTCCTCCAAGCCAATAGCAAGCTAGACAAGTCTCAATAATGTCGTCCTCTTCATCAGAAGAAGACTCTGAGGCAAGCATGAGAGCCAATCTTTTCTTAGGAGGCTCAGGTCGTTGATTGTTCCAGTTGTGCAGGCTTCATCTCCCTGAGCAAGGAAGTGATCGAACGCCACACCTCATCCCTGTCAGCTTTGTAGAGAGACTTAAGGTCCTTAAACCTTAGGTCAAGAGCTGTCGCAACCTTAAGCCATTCCATGTTCATTTTGTCTTTTCGGTGCTCAAGCTCTTCCATGAGGAATTTTGAATTTCAGCATGTATGCTGGGTCCTCCTCAGACACCTGCATGGCTGGACAGATGGCATAGGGCTTTCAAATATCCCACTAACCCTATACTATGCTAGACATTTTCAGGTGGAACAACTATTGTTATTTTTGTCCAAACTTTAATTTTAGCTTTCTTTGAAAGCTTCACTATAATAAAATGATAATTTACAATGTCAATCTGGGAGTCAGTGGAAAGTAATCTATTGTGTTGTTTAGGTTGGTAGGATGTTGGTCAGCATTTTGACACTTCATTTAAACCAAGTGGCAACCTCCAAGTCTGAGCAGCAAACTAAATGTCTTTAGCCAAAAGTCCAGCAGGGGGCAAGTTGTAAATAGAAAGTGACTTGTAAATACAAAAGAAGTCTGATCATATCTATCTCAATTTCATTTCATTTATTAGGTCAGAAAAACTGCTATCATAACACATATATACACAAACACACACACACACACACACACACACACGTATAGAGAGAGAGAATTGCTAGGTTTTAGGTCACCAACATCCACCCCTTGTTCCACCCAAGTCTATGGTCTCTTCTGGTTTCATAAACCAAAGATGGTTACAGATGTAAAGCAAAATGACGGGGATCATAGCGCTGAATTTGATTATTTAAAATAGGCAGTCAACAAACCTATGGGTGACATCATGGTGACTACACCAATCATTTATTTCCAGTCCATGAGTTAAACAAATTTTTAGCTCATGAAGTCTTAATTTTTGTTTAAAATTATTCATATATTATTTATTTTATGTCAAATATATTTCAGCATAGAGGAGCAACTGCTTTTTCAGCCAAAGAAACAGAGCCAGACTTATCAAAGGGCAGGATACTGTAAGGGTTGCATAGCAAAGTTGTTTTTTTGTTTTTTGTTTTTTTTTTTCTGGGGGGGGGGTTGTTATGTAACTACAGATCCACATTTGAGTTAAGGTCAAAAATGGTCTGAGAAATCCACTTACAGAGATCCAATTTCACCTACCTCACATTAAACCAGTAGCACTGGTTGCTGTTATGGATCCCCAGGCGCTAATGTACAATACCCTGATGATGTACTGTATGTGCAATCCTTCAGAGGCTACTGTTTCAGATAGGGATATATACTTTCCAAGGGACTGAAACATTTACTGGCTTTCTACGACCTGTGCTCTGAAAGAGACTCCTAGTTGTAATGGATGGATGTAATTTGACTCAGAGAGCACACTCTGGTAGGCATGTTCATCATCTAACATGTCTGGAGGAATATCCGCCACATGCAGTGTCCACATACACATTGAAGACCATGAGCTCTCCATGGTTATAGTGACCTTAGTACAGTGGATATTGCCAACCAAAGTGTGTTTGGGAAAAGAAACAAAAATGCAATGGGACATATGCTGAGTGAAAGATACATGTAGTGCATCATCAAACATGCATTGCTCACCAGGGTGAAATGAAACCTATGGAGTATACAGTGGAATTAATATTGTGAACTCAGAAACAAGGTCAGATAAAGAATTTGAAAGGACTGAAAATATTATCATCAAGAATAGATTTATGAACTATAAGGCATAATTCCAGAATCATATTAAACATATAAGACATATTAAGTAAGTCAATAATCCTTCCTTCACAGAGTCAGATGGTGCATTTATTACAAAGCACCCCCCTGCTCACCATTTAATGGCTTATTTATGGAAGCACTGACAGTCTAGGACAAATAATGAATGCCTCAAAAGGTGAACTGTCTCTAGAATTAATTAAAAAGTTCAGCATGAAAACAAAGATTGTAGTTTTAACCTCAAAATAGTGCTAATGGAGGGTCTCATGAGCCTGGACTGAATAACCTTGATTGTACATTCATATGAATTATGGGTAATCACATTGAAGAACTGGTATGTCACATTTTTAACCTTACCTAAAAGAAAGAGGTTTTTTTAAGCACAGGACGATTCCAGTACCATTTAAACATCTAAGAACTGTACAAGTCTACTTTCAGAGGGGTGACCTACACCAATTGGTGTTCTTCTCAATCTAAGTTAACTTATATAAAACAGTGGTCCCCAAACTAAGGCCCGCAGGCCGGATACGGCCCATTATGTTTTGGGGTTTTTTTTCAGACTGGCGACGCGAATACTAGACTAGCCCCTGTCAAATAGGAAAAGGTTAGGTAAGAGGAAAATTGATTTGCAGGGTATTTAACCTGCAGTGCTCAAATGATTATTTCTTTGTTCAATGCAAAGAAAAGGCTGTTTGTCTAATCTGTCAAGAGGCGGTGGCAGTATTCAAAGAATACAATCTGCGCGGACACTATGAATCCCGTCACAAAGAGTATGATAACTTGCAAGGCCAAAAGTGAGCAGACAAACTGTCAAAGTTAAAAAGTGGACCGTTAGCTGAGCAGAATACATTTGTACGCCAAGCTCAGCTGAACCAGTCATCCGTTTGGGCCAGCTTTCTGGTTGCTGAAATGACAGCAAGCAGCAGTAAACCTTTCATTAATGGAGAGTTTGTCAAGAAATGTTGAATGCTGTCACGGAAGAGGAGTGTCCCACGTGTTACAAACTGACCCCGGCCATGATCAGAGAAGGGAAAGATATGTGGCCTTCACAGGAAAAAGTTTGAGGACCCCAGATGTAAAAGATAGTTCAAACAAACTAATAAAGGGCAAAAACATTGCTGATGCTGTCTTGTTTGACTTCAGTACGGCTTTCCATGACCTATTACGTGTGAAGGCGGGTTACACCCAGGACAGGTGGCCAGCCTATCACAGGGCAGACAAACAGACAAACAATTAGTCTAAATGTTAAATGCTAATGTTAGCCTGTCTGACCAATAAGAAGTTGGACTTTAGTTTTACACTACTTAATTTACTGAAACCAGAACATGATCATTACTATTACTATTTAATGTGATATTTTGATAGAATGTTAGCCATTAGCTGGCCAATTTGGTAATTGCTCTGCTTCTGTAGTAAGTTTTCTTCCGTTGTCGATCGTTTTCATTCGTGTTGTGGTTCTTGGCTATTGGCTATCGGTACATTTTTTCTTCTTCAAAGTGTTATGAATTTGCAAATCGCCTGACACTTCCAGGTCACTGTAGTTAGCTAATCAGACACACCTGTTCTCATTAGCTCATTTTACTTAGCTGGCTTGTCTGTGGCAGCACCCTGGTGTCAATCATCTCTTCAGCCTCTGAGTACTTTGGCTTAGCGCAAATGCTCTTTAGGGTCAGATAATTCTTCATGTTAAGTACTGACATAATATATAATGTATTTAACCCTTGTGTACAAAATGACTCTGCCACAATGTTCACCATCAAAAACCTCTAAATTCTCTTAATTCCTTTTGAATAATTTCACTGAAGTTTTTATCGTTTAGTGTTGTTGTTCATACACCTTGAAAATGGGGTGAGTATTTTGTTACTTATAATACATAAGTAGTTCAAAACTGCCTTTGTTTCCCTTCAGTTTCTCTGAACTGTGAAGAGGGAAAACACTGATATTCACAAATGTTAAGAGGAATGGTTGTTTCTTGAGATTTTTGTAGTTCAAGTGTGCCTCATTGTTGCTAGTCCATCTGGGTTTCTCCTTGCTACAAGTACCCCTGTGCTCTCATTGTGTTTCACCAGATTACCTGCTGCCTTGTCCTTCGGTTTAAAACACTGAATGACTATTATTATTTTAATGAACCTTTTTTAATTTACCCTCTTGTGTTTTTGTCTCTGCTTTGGAGTCCAAACATAACCTGGCACATAATAAAACAATGTTTGGCAGGTGGCTCCTGTGCTATTGCTCAGCTGGAGTAAGAGACTGGACTAACAAGCTTTTCAGTAATGGTGATCTGTTACTACCTCATATTGACTTGCTACTTTGTTGTTTTCATATCTGGCATTAAAATGCATCCTCAGTGACCTGATCACAAGTGGACAGCTCTAAGAACAGGCGTGAACGCACTTGATGTATCTGAGATTTGATCTTTTCTACCCATGTTCCTGTAAACTTTTATTACAATGGCCAATGTATAAGCCATGTCTTAACTATGTAAGAGGTCAATGAAGATGCATTTTAATGCAAGGTGTGAACGAACATACGAAGAGCTGTCCAATATTGAACAGGGACACATGGTAATGCTCCTTTTGCTAATTTACCCTACTTTGCACCCATAATCATTTCTGTCAAACCACCCCAGATACATATCAATATGTGTACAGATGACATCTGTGTGCCTGTGTTTGTCTTTAACATGAAATTGGCCACTGTAACTTCAGGATTCAGACCTCATAAATCCAGGTGGTTTTCAGTAACATAGATAAATACTCAGATTATCTTACGTCATAATTAGAGATTTGCCAAAGTTTCAAACAATCAAAACTGTTAGATACTTCCAGAAACTGTCAAATTGGATTAGCAGTGATAGATGTCAAGCAGTACAGACAAAGAAAGAAGCATCACCTCCACCAGAAGTGAAACCACAACAACACAGTATCCCAGGAGACGACATCACACTGGTTGACTGACAAGAGATGCAGAAAAGAACCTCAGCACTTACCTGTGTCTAAGAAACTGAAGCTGTATCAAACATTTGAGGAGGTTGGTTTCAAAGATAAATAACTTCTTTTATCAGACATTTCGAATAAAGAAGATAAAATTTCAGTTAAAAAAAAAAAAAGAAAATCTGCCGTTCAGTGACTCCCACTGCAACTGACCCTTTGTAATTGTTTAATTGGCATTTTTTTCATGCCAGCTCATCATACACTCAGTAATAAAGCAGGTTAATAAGGGTCAAATCATTACTTTATTTATTCCCATCATCTTACCTCAGTATCTATGATTCATCACGGTGATCTCAGTGGGTCATGAGCAACATTCTGATCAGTAGTGAAATTAACTGCTGGAATAACTGACTGTGATATGTTTGCTTTATTAAATAAGTAATTCTGATTATAAAGTAAGAGTGTGCATCTTCATCACTGTGCTTAGAGGAGACTGTAGAAACAGCAGCTGCTTGTACTGTAGCAGTATTTTGCCATATGCAGGTTTACTGCAACAAATATGGTGGGCAACACCTTTGCAGCCAACACTGAGTTCGGTTTCCTCCTTTATAGCCTTCCGTTGGTCTTTGCGATGTTTTATGCTTCTACAGTATTTATTCTGGGACTGTTTTGCCTTATTTTGGTCCTATGTATTAAGTATTTCTGTCCAAAAGCCGGATGCAACATTGAGTGGCTAGAGATAGTGGTGAGGTCTCCCCACTTCGTGTGTGAATGCAGTGGGACACTTTATATAGACTGCACCCCCTGCTGTCTGTATAGGCCACCACAAACATGGGTAGCCAAAGCTGAGTCTGGTTCCGTTTTCTTTGGACTGATAATATAACCACTGTCATTTCTACATTATGTTGGACCCCTTTAACTTCATATAATTTGTAATTTTAATCAACTTAACTCTTGACATTTCTTTGCTCATTTAGCAATCAAGCAGGATTAGCACTGGTAATGACAGCAGGCAGCAGCAGTGCTGTGGGAATCTGAGATTTTTTTTTTCTTGTTTTAAGCAGGTTTTACTTGTCTTATTGTGATCATAACATGGAGTCTGTCATGCTTTGCCAGACTCCACAGCAACTGTCAAATCACTTGGTGGTTTCTCTATAACTCTGTTTCCATCAAAAATAATTCTGATATGCATTTTGAGGATTCACAAGGGAAACACTCCAAATGAGCACAAAAGCTATGACACTCTCTTGAGATGGTTTATGTCTTTTTTTTTAGTGAATTAGAGATGGAAACGGGTTTCGCTAAGAATGTTTTTGCGTACATTGAATATTGAACTCATGACCTCCCAGCTGTTTCTACATTGATGTTTCGAGACGAGCTTACATGAAAGGGCAACAATAAGTTTCCCAGTTAAAGCTAATTCCTGAAGAAATATTGTGTCTCATACTCAGTTAATTGAATCAAGTCAACTGTACTTCTCCCCAAGTACTCTCATTTTAACTTCTCCCCAGTTACTCCCATATTAACCTCTCCCCAAGTACTCCGAATTGGATTGAGTCATACATATCTGCAAGATCACAGTGTGTTGGGACACAGAACATTAACTCAAAATCACGTAACAGCAATCTTGGGATACCATAGGGGTCAGTACTAGGCCCATTGCTTTTCAGTTTGTTTATAAATGATCTGCCAAGTTGTTGTCTTTTGAATGTCACCTGCCAATTGTATGCTGATGATCCTGTTGTGAATGTCCATGCAGGGATAAAAAGCATGCGGTGCAAGAACTGACGCTATGCTATGCTATGACAAATGTGTATAACTGGCTTGAAAAATCCCAACTACACTTGAACATATCCAAGACTGTTTG
>JAOWBC010003864.1:0-13050 GCA_028566105.1 Hypoplectrus providencianus
CATATCCTGTTAGTAGGGACATGTTGATGGTATCCAGCAGAGATGAACTAACTAAGGGAGAAGCCTCTTTTAGCAGCTGAGTTGGGATTGGGTCTAGGAGACAAGTGGTTGGTTTAGATGAAGAAATTAGCAACAGTAGTTGGTTATGGTCAATAGGAGAAAAGTATTATAAATGTAAATCATATTTTGCAGCTGTTTCAGAGGATCCTGTGTCAAGAGATACATTGGTGCCAGTTAAGGGCAAGCACTGATGGATTTTGTCTTTGAAGAAGGTCATAAAGTTGTTGCTACTGAGTGCCCAATCACTCTATAAGGTGGTTTAAGGACCCTATCGAAATTCATTTGTGCAGAAAATGAATCGCTAATTTGGGGGCTTTATATATTTAAAAAAACTCACCAAATTTGTAACATAATTCAGTCCTGATAATAACAAAAAAATACACATGGGTCAGTAGAGCTATGACTTTTTTTCAGCCTGGCTTTTATTTTATTGGTGTCAGGAATGGGAATGAAAAAATTACTCATTAGCACCTCCTAAAGTTAAGTCCCTTGACCAGAAATGTCATCAAGACATGAAATTTGGTACATATGTGTATCATGGGAAGACTCACCAAAAAGTTTCAAGAACCCATACCCAAATACTTACGGGTAGTTGGCCGTCTTGAATCAAATGTCACGTTTTTGTCATTTCAGCAAGCACCATGCAACATTTTTTTTGCACTTTTTAACTTTGCCTCCAAGCTAGGTTTAACTTACAGAAAGATCATTTGGTGGACAGATGAAACAACATGCTGAGACACACAAAAAAGCCCATACCCCAAACCCAACAGGAAGTCAGCCTTCTTGAATCAAATAGAACTTTTTTTGCCAATTCCATGCTTCATAATTTAACAAACAATTCCTCCTAGTGATTTCACTTTATTCGTTTTATCTGTCCGCTCTTATAACCCTTAAGCCATGTATGGATGCGTTTGTCAGATTCTCCCTCTGGGTCTGTATCAGTGCAAACAGCTCATCTATCTTATACCCCAAAGACCTCATGTTACCCATTACAACAGAAAAACTGATGGTTTAAATCTAACCTTTGTAACATCATGAAACATTTCTGGGTTGTCCTAAGATGCAAAAAATGTAAGCAGTCATACAATTTCTCTAAGTTTAATAGCCAAGACTGTTAAAATATCAAAACCATAACTGAACAATAAATTTGCTGCTGAATGCATTGACTGTTTGTGTACTAACATTTCAGTGTCTCATTCAGGGGCCTCCCTGTCCCAGCTGTCAGACAGCGGCCAGACTCTGAGTGAGGACAGCGGAGTGGATATTGCAGAGGCAGGAGGCCTCAGTAAAGACTGCAGCCCTCGACCTAGCAAGAATCAGCAGGTCCATCTGGAACATTCAGGTGTCTTTGTTCCTCTTCCAGGGACCGGACAAGTAAGGGCAACACACAAATTCCAATGTCAACTATTCACTACATTCACAATGTGGTTCTTGATTATTCTTTACTCTTCTGTTAGCTATTCTGTTCCTAAGCTAGCAAACTGTGTAAGCCAAATTATTTCCCAATTTGTGAGCTGTTCTCTATGGAACATTACTTCTGTTGCTTTACTTCAGGTCACTCATCCACTCAGCCTTATAGATAGAAGAAACTAACACAAGAAAAAAATAGAATATTAAAGTGCATTCTGTCTCAGTACATTTTACTACAACAACATAGACAGTGTTGCAAAACTTAATGTAAAAAGTTTTTTATCTTTTTTTTTTTTTTTTTTTTTTCCATTAAATTGTAACTACAGGTAAAGTTTTTACCAGACCAGGGTCTGTACCTGTTATTTTACAGACCAAGTGAAGAAAAACACTCAGTTAAAACATTTTGAAAAATAAAATGGAACTTCATGAAGAAATGAAACAACAACAAACCACTGTTCATTGGATTACTTCGATCAGCAGAGAATATGGTAGGTTTGGTTAAGGCCCTGTGATTATAGATTTTCCAAAGGCAGGATTTTGCTTACTGTTTGGACTTGTCATGGATGTGTCCTGAGCGTTGTTCCCATATCATGTTTGTTGTTAGTAAAGACTCCAAGATATTTGTATTTTTCTTAACTGTTTTCATTGTTTTGTCCTGAGTCTTCTGAAGACAATGTGCATTTCCTTGGTTTGGGTTTATTTAAAACCAGGTTGTCACACCATTTCACACATTCATTGAGCAGAACCTTATGAGACACCTTCTCATCAAAGAGAAGTCTAACTAAACCCATGTTGTCTGGTCTGTGAAATTGATGTCTGGTTGGTCTCAGTAGTGCCCTATACAATGTTTAAATTGAGTGGTAGACAATGTTGAGCTTTCAAGTAGACAATCAACATTTGACAGGCAGATGTGACATACAGGTGCACAAAAGCCCTCTGGGACCCTTACCCTAAAACCAACAGGAAGTTGGCCATCTTAAATAAAATGCCATTTATGGGCCATTTTTGGCCATTACTAGGCCAGGAACTATAATGATCACCTCCTAGAGCTTTAACCCAATCAAATTCAAATTTGGTCAGTGCCATCGTAAGATGGTTTTGATTAAAATGTACAGACAGTTTTTTTTGTTTTCATCAAAGTATGTGGGCATGGCATTGTGGCAAAATATTGTGTTTCGCCCAAAAAAACAAAAAATGGGAACTTATCCAATCTGCCCCAAATTTCTGAGTTGTGATTAGTGTCAATAATGAAACAGTTATAGCACCCCCACTGCAACAGGGTTTACCTCTGTGATGTCCTTCTCTTATCAGCCGGTTAATTTCATGGTTTGATTATGCAGCGTTGTGAAGATTATGTTTTTTAATTGAAAGTTGTTGCTCTGGTGGTGCAGTGAATTTGGAGAATTTGCCATGAACAGAAAGTTTCTCTAACGTGAGCCTGTTTTCCCGTCTGGTCCAAAATTCTCAGTTGTGAAAGAATACAGACCTGAACACATGAACATATCAAACTGACACATTGTAATAACCACTGGCGACAGGAAGTGACCCGTTTTACGCAGTTTTCAATTTAGCTCCCAAAGAAGTTTAACTTAGGCAAACATTATTTAGTGGGCATATGAAACACGCACAGATGCGCCTTTCTTCAATTTACTTTCATCAATTAAATTAACTTAAATTTAATAAAACATTTTTGAGTATCTTGGTTCATTTCCAAGATCTGTACTTTAACAACCTACTTAAATGATTAAATCTATTGGAATATAGTACTCCTCCTAGTGCTCCTTTTCAAGAAACACATTTCAAAAGTAAAAAGGGATGCTGCTGCTTCTGTTATGGAAGTAAACCCCGGGTTCATACTAGAAGTGGAAGCGCTGTGATTAGCCCCGGAACGAAGACAACTTCCCTTCGGCGCTCAGGTTAACTGATGGGGTTGTTCCTCAATCGCGCGCACCCTGCAGGGAATGTTTCCGCGTCTGTTCTATTTTTGGCATGAGCCGCGAGCGATTGCGTCGATCTTGGCATGAAGTCACACATGAAAAACAAATGAATCTGGTCAATTTTCATTATTTCGGTATTTGCAAATTTGTGTGGACTCCATATTTGTCATAATATGCTGTCAATGAAGACACACATGAATGCTTTAACTTAAAGATTTATTTAACTGAATTCAAATAATAATACACTTCACAATTTGGATCATTAAATCAGTAGTGAAGTAGGTGCATGCATGTGATGTTATGGATGTGGTGCAGGTGTATGTAGAGAAGATGAACATAAAATAACCGAACCAAACACGGGCTGTGGAGGCATCAGAGAGAGAGAGATTTTGAAATCAATTTTTACTCAGCAGTATTTTAACTGTACACATTGCACAGATTATTACCTAAAACATTATTTTAAAAATAAATAGAAATAAATAAATAAATCACAAAAGGTAATCTCCATACACATTGTCTCCCAATGTAACTGAACACAAAACGTTTCCGTAACACCAAAGATCTTTAAAAGAGTTTAAGTCACCTGCTCTTTTATAAAAGTTAAAATCAATTAATAATCTAGATTTAATCAGATTGATCCAGACAGGGACTGACTCAAAATGGAGGTTTTGCTGTATTTTCCTCTTCCTGGTAATGTACACTGCCATCTTGGCCTGCCCTAAAACAAAGTTTAAAAGCTGGCTTTTTTGTTTGTTATGGCTAGTGTATTTAAAACCTAAGATAAAAACCTGCATGTTAAAACTCTCATTAAAACTGGTTAAAAAAAAATGTAAAAACAGAAACAATGCTGAAAGGCGATGACACTCATAAAAACAGTGAAAAATTGTTTCTCTTTGGCCACAGAATGGGCATTTGTCTTCAACAGACTGGTTTATGATAGAGATAAAAGAGTTCACTGCTATGATCCCATGGAGCAGTCTCCACTGTAAGTCCCCATGTCACTTATTAAGTGGAGGTTTGTAGAGAGACCTCCACTGGGGTCTGGATTCTGCCTCAAGGCCAAGTTGGTCCTTCCAGGGGGTGTCAGCTTGTCCGTCCAACTTATTTTTGTTCAGTGTTTTTACCAATGTTCTGTAGAGAGTTTTTCCAGGGGCCCCTTTCGGGGTGGCTGGATGTGTGTTTTTTAACAGGGGGCCAGAACATCCTTTTAAATCCGCGGCCAGAAAGATGGCAGGAAAAGGGTCTCTGGAGTCTGGGGAAATCAATCCATTGCAAACGTTTTGCAGGATCAGGATGTCCTGGTCAGATAGTTTGTGTTTCCAGTGACCAAGTAACTGTCCTGTCATTCTGGTGGATCTGATTCCCAGTTTCTGGGACAGCCTGGACGTATCCTCCAGCTTATGTCCCGCCAACTCCACCACCTGACCCAGCGTGGAAATCCCAGCAGTCTGCAGAAGCCTGGAGGTTGTGGCCTTGGCCCAGCCAGGACATTCCAGCTTAGACCCATCTAGGATAGCCACTGCAGCAGCCAGTGCAGGGACCCCTCTAGCTGTTTCTGCTTTTTTTCCAGCCGCTTCCAAACACTAAAAACACTAAAAACCAGGAAGAGATGAGGAGATTACCTTTGTATTGTCCATTAAAAACAGGTTAAGACCAAGACCCAGACTGTTAAAATGTGTCAGAATGCAGCTGGATAAACTTCTCCACAGAGTGTCCTCAGGTCCTGTCAGCAGCTTCTGAATAAACTGCAGTCTGGAAGTAGCGCCCCTGCTGGCTAGATGGACCAATCCCTGTCCTCCTTCCTCTTTAGGGAGGAAGAGGACACTCTGTGGGATCCAGTGCATCCCGACCCAAAAAAAATCAGTCAAAATCCGTTGTACCTCTGCCAGGAGGGAGACTGGAGGGTCCACACAGGCGTGCCGATGCCACAGGGCGGACGAGACCAAGTTGTTGAAACCAGGGCTGAACCCAAAAGCAGCCTGTGGCAGTTTGCCATACATACTGGTGTTCAACCCGGTCAAAAGCCTTTTCCTGGTCTATGGAAATAAGACCAGTTTGTATGGCCAATGAACTGGAGAGGTCCAAAAAATCCCGAATTAAAGTGATATTATCACTGATGAGCCTGCCAGGCACACGGTAAGTCTGGTCCGGGTGGATAATGGACGCGATCACCCTCCTCTCAGGGCCAGTGCTTTGGACAGGATTTTATAATCTGTGCACAGCAGCGAGACCGGTCTCCAGTTTTTTAAATCCTGCCTTCTTTGGCAGCAGGGTGATGACGGCCCTCCTGCAGCTCAGAGGGAGTCGTCCATTCTGGAGACATTGATTACCTCGAGTAGGTCTGGTCCAATGATGGACCAGAAGGACTTGTAAAAGTCAGCAGGAAGGCCGTCCGTCCCTGGAGCTTTTCCACACTCTAGACTCCCAATAGCTGCGGTCAGCTCTTCGAGTGTCAGTTCTGCTGCCAGCTGGTAGTTTGCGTCTTGGGAGACCTGAGGGAGACAGCTGAGGAAGCTGCTGTACACATCTGAATTATGTGACCACTCGCTCTTAAAGAGGTCTCTGTAGAAACCGGCAGCAAACTTCCTAATTTCAGAGGAATCTGAGACTTTGGAGCCGTTACCCGTTCGTAAAGAGTGAATTGCCTTCCTTTGTCCGTTTTTCTGCTCTAACCCAAAGAAAAACTGGGAGGGGGCGTCCATCTGGGAGATGTTCATGAACCTGGATCTGGCCAGAGCTCCCTGTGCTGAAACGCCCAGCAGGTTGGCTATGGCCGACTGTTTGGACTTGAGGGAGATTAAATGCCCTCAATCTCCTGTAGAATCTACTAAAGACTGTAGTTCTTCTACCTGACCCTCCAGATCTCCCATGGACCGGGTTAGCTCCACAGAGACATTGCGGGTGAACTGCTGGCATAGTTGCCAGTAGTAGCTTAACACAGGTTACCAACTTAACCTTCTCGTACACTGCTGTAACTTTAAGGAGACTTCCTGGAATCATTTCTTAGTAGCACATGAAATAGGTAGGAAGCTTCTGGAAAATTAAATCCCCACCCCTCCGCTCAGACTGGACTTGTGACTTAAAACGACCTCCCCATTAAAAGCCATCCTCCAGTCACTCTTGTTTTGTACAGTGCTGTGGGTTTCCTGTAATAACATGACATCTAATTTTCTCATCTCCATGAGTTTAAAAAGAGCAGCTCTCTTAAAATCAGCCCTGGCTCCATTCAGGTTTAAAATGCTGATTTTAAAGTCACACATTGGTGGAGAGAAGTAAGAGACAAAAACAGCAGTAAGAACAAGTCAGTAAGTAAAACCACAGTAAGTTATATTTATAACTCATCGTCATCATTAATTATTTGGGCTTTTACTCTTACAATTAGCTTCTTAAGTCTGTGTATTTCTTGTTCCGTCAGTGGTTCTTTGGGTTAAGGGGCGAGCTGACTGAATGAACAGTCTCAGGTTGCTAAAGTGCTCCTCAACGGCAGGAAGCCTGGCTCCCTTTGTGTTTTCTAGAAAAGCTTTGATTTCAGCAGCAGAGAACAGACTCTGCTGCTCCTCCTGAGTCTGACAGGGGTCACTCTCTGCCTCTGTAGCAGCCTCCTTCACTATTTTTTGGGGTTTGGAGGTGGACTGTACAGACTCCGATTTTCTTTTCTGTGACATTTTCAAAAAAATCATCATCAGACAATTCTTCCTCAATCATATCAACACACACTGACACATTCTCACTTGCTTCTTTATTCTGTTTTTCTTGAACATTTTTAATCACTTTCTGTTTGTTGGCTTCGCCTTGTAACTTTTTCTGCCTGTTCCTTGTTTCTATTCCATAACAAGAGGGGGGGTCACTGTTCGCAGGGTCGGCCCTGACCACCGGAGTCCCGGCGACCTCCGGAGACACGGTGGACACCGGAGTGCCCCCCGTCTCCCCGGCGGCCGCCAGGGCTGGCGCAGCCGCCACCTGAACCCCGACAACAACCGGAGCCACCGGTGAAACATCATCCAGCTCCCCTGGCAGCCACCGAGGTCGGAGCCGCAGCCGCAAACGGCGCGGCTATCATCGCACCCCGGTTCTCGGCTCCCCCCCAGCAGCACCGGCAGGAGCAACGGCTTCGGCAGGCCATCCCGCACCTCCCTCTGGGCAGGAGCGGACCAGGTGTCCCTCCGCCCCACAACCAAAGCATTTCATGGTCTCCAACGTAGCGAAGACCATGTAGGTGAAGCCAACAAATTTAAAGGAGAAGGACAGGTTAAGATGGCTTATCGTGTCTTTGAGGATCATGTACACCTGTCTCCGGTGACACACATGTTTTAGCTGTGGAGATTTGCAGCCCAAAGACAACATTTTTATCAGTGATACGAGCTGGCCATAGCGAGACAGCTCTTTGGCCAGCACTTTATTCTTTATGAACGGAGGAGCGTGTGATATCGTTACCTTCGGGGCCGGGCTAACCAGAGGGAGAACAGGAGTGAAGGTGTCCTGTATCACTACACTGCTCTCCACTACCTGGCCAACTTTGGCCGTGTTATCAAGAAAGATAACGATCGATCCGTTTATACGTGAGGCAGACTTGACGCTGCCGTAACCAACCACTTTCCCCACCGCCAGACCTGCCTCCTCTACCGAGCAGGGCACCGTTGGGACCAGTTTGATGGCATGACGCCGAGTCAGCCGTTCAAACTCCGCGGCGGTAGCCTCCGTCACTGGCATCGTGCCAAACAAAAGCACCACTTCCCCCACCAAAAAAAAAAAAAAAAAACCACCAAAATAACAACAAACCCATACACATGAACTTAAAGAAGTGAAAAAATGAGAAAAAATTACGAAAAGAGAAACACTCAAAACGCTGAAATAAGAACACACCACGCTCTCTCAGCACTCAGAACTCCATTCACTCAGGGGGAGTGGGGGGGGAGAGCTGAGGCCTCAGCTCCTCTATGTAGCCTATGCTAATTGTAAGTGGTTTCAGCTGGTCAGTCTGCCACTCCTCCACCACTCTGCAGACTAGAGGAGTGGCACTTCACCTGCTCCTACTCAGGAGGAGAGATACTGGCAAAACCACACAGAGCAGGAGGAGATCATCACAAAGCACAGACAGCAAAAACACGGAAGTTCTAGTCTACAGTGCTGGTCCCTGTATGTGCATCTGTGTGTGTGTACAGCCCTCTAGCCGACTTTCATTCACAAACATGATCGTGAGGAGAAACGCGGGGCGTGTGCAATTTTCGCACCCACTTCCGCTTTAGGTGCTTCCGCTTCCGCGTCCAGTCTGAACCCGCTGTAAGGCTGATCTGTTTTTCTCTTTTAGATGTAAACTAGGGGGTTAACCATAATGCATTCATTGTCTGAACTGCTTCATCCAGGTAATCCCGGGTCGCGGGGGGTCTGTGCCTATCTCAGCCGGCATTGGGCCAGAGGCGGGGTACACCTAGGACAGGTGGCCAGCCTATCGCAGGGCAGACAAACAGACGAACACACTCACACACACATTCACACCTACAGCCAATTTAGAGTTGCCAATTCACCAAATGTGCAGGTTTTTGAACTGTGGGAGGAAACCGGAGCACCCGGAGTAAACCAACGCACCTACGGGGAGAACCTGCAAACTCCATACAGAAGTGCCCGGCCACCCAGGATTTGAACTCGCAACCTCGGCACCAAGCAGTCGTGCTGTAAGGCAAGCTAACCACTGCACCACCGTGGGGCCCGTTAAGCATAATAAAAAGCAAAAAGAAGTTAAACCACATCTCAGTAATCAAGGGTGCCATCACCAGTGTAGATCAAAATTTACATTACATTTGATATCTGATCAATGTTATTTGTAGCAACTGAAATGAAGCCTTGCATTAGAACTTTTTTTTTTTTTTTTCAGTTCTCACCAAAATTTTTCAAATTCTATAAGATTACTGGCCTGAAGATGCACACATGCAAATTCAGGCCAGGCCCTTGTTTTGAACATAGGCAGTGGCATAGAATGTGCGAGATGTCACTTCAAGCACCACAACTGTCATTTAGGAAAAAGTGATAATATTGAACAGCTGACATTGTCTGTGGCCATGTTTTGTGACTGATCCATCTCAATCAAATGCACATTGTGTCATGGGGGAAAACCTGCATAAAAATAATGACACAAGTATGTGAATTATCTCAGTCCTGTTTTAGCTCTAAAACTTAACTGCCCATGCACTAAGTTTTAGAGCCTTACTGCATGGGCCCTAGCTCTCTGTCTCCCTTCCACACTTTAAACATTTTAATGCAGGCCTTTTACTGTACAGAATGCTTTCGGGTGCAAGTTAAGTTTCTTCTTAAAAATTGAGAGTTGCTAGAAAGAAAATGTAGACCCAGTGTGATGAATAAAAGATTTTACTCCAGGCAGCATGGAGAGAAGACGAGCAGCATTCAATCATGATCTCAATTTCAGTTCAATTACATACAGAACAGTTAAATGACCAGTTGACCATGGAGACAGTTTCAAGCCCTCACATGTCAAAGTGATTTTAACAGTACAGAGACATATATTGTTAGAAGAACAGTGACAGAAGACAAAGGAAACAAATGGTCAGGTGTAGGAAATCACAACAGTCACAGGATGAATCCACTGAACAGCCCTCTAAAACAAATGATTAGTTTCCTGTCTTCCAGGAATTGTTTTTACATTTGTGAATTCCTTCACATATCCCAAAGTATCTTTAATTGTATCATTTATTTCACAAAGGTGACAAGTAAAAAAGACGGTGCTTTCTGAATCAATAAATATATTTGCCCCTGAAACATAAGTTGCAGCTACTTGCAGTCAGAAACACAAGTAAAATATTAGTAAAATCATTCACATGAACTCAATGAAGACATTCAGTTCCAATTCAAGCCTTTGGCATTTTTGAGACAAAAATGAAGCTCTACATCTACAGAAGGTTGCAATGGTGACTATTTAATCTTTAACCTTTCTCTTTCTTCTGACCCCTCTTTACTTTCTGCTCCAGCGGACTGGGTCACCATCCCCAGTGCCCACTGCTACCTTGGTACGACTGTTGAAAAATGCCAACACCCTTGGGATGGCAATAGAGGGGGGAGCCAACACACACCAGCCTTTGCCGCGCATAGTCACTATTCAGGTGAGACAGTAATACAAAAGGTTTTGGGTGTTCTTTAGTTTGCTAATTTTTGTATTTTTTTGTTTTGTTTTGTGACAATTTTCAAAATCTTGTCTTTATAGAACTAGTGCACATGAATTAATAAATTAGGAAAATAAAATATTCACTACATTTCATGGGTTAGCAGTGGAGTGTCCAACTGATCCATGATCTCAACCAAGCAGAAGCACACCTCAATCAAGTCATTCAAATCACCTGAACTTTCTTCACTCAGTTGATTATCAGTATCAGCTGTGCTCCTGCTGGGTTGGAATAAAAACTGCAGCCACAGCAGCCCTTTCATGGATCAGTTTGACACCTGTGGGTTAGCATTTAAAGCACTGTGCATATACAACAATTCTTCTTTACATTTCACTCTAGACACACTTAAGTACAGAAAAAAAGGCAACAGAGAAGGGTCCCCCTCCCATGACCAAGAGTCCTGAAGTTACCGTACAGAATAGAGCAAAAACATCACCACAATTCATTCTTCAAATAAACAAACTGGGATCCATCTGATTAATACGATTCAAACCAGCTTAGTATATTTCCTCTGATACCAATTAAATATTCCAGTCATTTTTACCAGAGCTGTTTCTCTGCTATGGATTCCGACTAAAATCTGAAAAAAAGTTTGATTACAATCACTTTAAAAGAACATGGCATATCACCTTTAAATAACAAGGACGATTGTATCTTAGGAAAAAATGCACTTTTTAAGCAGCCTTGTGGGATGGGGTCTAAGAGACAGGTTGGTGGTTTAAATGAAAAGATAACTGAGAATGGGAGAGAGAAGCAAAATATATAAGGGTTTGTAGTGGTTTCTAAGATTTCTGTGTTTAAACATGAATAGTACCAGTTGATGATAAAATGTGGTGGATTTTTATCTCTAATAGTTATTAAATGTTCTTATTGAAGGAGCTCATAAAATCATCACAAGTGAGGGCTTTGTCAGCCTGGCTGAATAGATACCTCAGGTTGTTTCTATCAATTAATGACAAAAAAAACAGGCTACATGCCAAGCTTTGAGAAATTCATCCAGAATATATAATACCATAAGGAGGCACTCCATTTTGAACAGAGGAAAAATAACAATAACCACAATTTTGCATGGCATGCTGCATTTAATAAGTCAGTTCAGCATATAAAAATAAACCATAAGTCCACTTGCAGGGCCCTCAAGTTTTGAAGTGAGTTTAGAATAAGGTTTTATGGCGATGGGGATTTGGTTGAGGTGGGGATAAATGTCTGACAAGTGACAGGTAAATTATCTATCCATCCATCCATCTTCTTCTGCTTATCCGGGACTGGGTCGCAGGGGCAGCAGTCGGAGCAGGGTCGCCCAGACCTCCCTCTCCCTGGACACTTCCTCCAGCTCTTCCAGGGGGACCCCAAGGCGTTCCCAAGCCAGCAGAGCGACATAGTCGCCCGAGCGTGCCTGGGCCTCCTCCCGGTTGGGCATGGGGCCGAGGGAGGCGTCCGGGAGACATCCGGTGCAGATGCCCAAGCCACCTCAACTGGTTCCTCTCAGTGTGTAGGAGCAGCGACTCTACTCTGAGCTCCTCCTGGGTGACAGAGCTCCTCACCCTCTCTAAGAGAGTTCCCCGTCACACTGCGGAGGAAGCTCATTTCAGCCGCTTGTATCCGCGACCTTGTCCTTTCGGTCATGACCCAAAGTTCATGACCATAGGTGAGGGTAGGTGGGAGTTGAAGACCCTCCTGATGGGGGATTCTGCCAGACGTTCCCAACAGACCCTCACAATACGCTTGGGTCTGCAGGGTCTGTCCAGCTTCCTCCCCTGCCAGCGGATCCAACTCACGACCCGATGGTTATCAGTTGACAGTTCAGCCCATCTTTTCACTTGAGTGTCCAAGACATACGGAAGGAGGTCAGATGATACGACTACAAAGTCGATCATATACCTCCGACCTAGGGTGCCCTGGTGCCACGTGCACTGATGGACACCCTTATGCTTGAACATTGTGTTCGTTACGGACAAACTGTGGCAAGCACAGAAGTCCAACAACAGAACACCACTCAGGTTCAGATCGGGAAGGCCGTTCCTCCCAATCACGCCCCTCCAGGTATCACTGTCGTTGCCTATGTGAGCGTTGAAGTCCCCCAGCAGAACAATGGAGTCCCCGGTTGGAGCACCTTCCAGTACCCCTCCCAGGGCCTCAGAGAAGGCCAGGAACTCTGCATTTCCGTTCGGCCCGTAGGCCGAAACAACAGTGAGAGACATCTCCCCGACCCAAAGGCGCAGGGAGGCGACCCTCTCGTTCAGTGGGGAGAACTCCAACACATGACGGCTGAGCTGGGGGGCTATGAACAAGCCCACACCAGCCCGCCGCCTTTCACCATGGGCAACTCCAGAGTAGAAGAGAGTCCAGCCTCTCTCGAGGAGTTGGAATCCAGAGCCCAGGCTGTGCGTGGAGGTGAGCCTGATTATTTCTAGCTGGTAACACTCCACCTCCCGCACCAGCTCGGGGGGGGGGGGGGGGGGGGGGGGGGG
>JAOWBC010003874.1:0-12881 GCA_028566105.1 Hypoplectrus providencianus
GTGTGTGTGTGTGTGTGTGTGTGTGTGTGTGTGTGTGTGTGTGTGTGTGTGTGTGTGTGTGTGTGTGTGTGTGGCCTCTCTGTAGAATAAACACAGCTGTGCACGTGGTTTTACACCTTTCACACCTTGGAATCCAATGTTGTCCTTTTCACCCGGCCACCCCTGGGCCCTGCACCGCAACACCAACAATAGGCCAAGGCCAAGGGGTCAAGGGTCAATCAGGGTCACATGACCAATAAGTAGTTAATGCCACTCCAGCTCTCTACAACACTCTGGCTTTCCTTTGGACTCTGAGGAAGGGAGGAGGGGTGTGTGGGGGTGAGGCCGTTATAAAGAGATGTTGAAACACGGCCAGATGAATGGAAAAACAATAAAGGATGAATGTGATGAGGGGAGTTAAAGGGGAGGCGGAGGGATGCTACGAAGAGAACACAAGACCACAGTCAGAGGGCAATCAATCCATCAGCTGCTCCATCAAGACATCAGTCAGTGCAGACGCAGTGGAGCGTTGAGCTGTCAGCCAGTGCTCAATCACTCACAGACGCAGCGACGACTCAACCTGCATTTTGTTTGGACTGCAGGGCTTTCAGCCGCCTGTCGACACGCTTTGCTTACAGGAAACTTAAAAGGATAACAAAAAACAGAATACATTACAAAAACCATTTTCTCTGAAAAATTTTCTGAGACTTCAAATGTTTGGCTTCCACACCAACATAACAGAAGCTGAGCTAATAATGCAGTGAACACTCATTTATCGCGGGGGTTACTTTCCAAAAAGAACCCGCGGTAGGCGAAATCTGCGAAGTATTCAGATTTATTTTTTACAATTATTATACAATACTATAGAATGAAACCAAAGATCACAACCTGTTTTCAGGCCCAAGCATTTTTTTTTACAAAATAATAATATAAACGCTTGCATAAAGATAACTATGATAGTTTTTAGAAATACTGTAGAATAATAATTTTAAAATCAACCTACAACATTGGTCACACTGTGACACATTTCAGTGTGTGGAATGTTTGATGTGTTTCCAGGGGGACGGATTTGAGTGAGACACTCACCGGGTCGAGAGCAGGCTACTGTGATATACTTTTGCTTATGCACAATCAATGATAAAGTTCAGTTCAGAAACTTCATCGTCCATGCTGTGTGGTTCAGAGTGAGTAACGCAGCAGAGTGAAACACACAGTTCCTCTGACTGCCTCTTCCTCCTGACTCCGCTGTGTCTTTTTATACTGAAGCAGAACACAATGCGCGTTCATACACTGTATAAAAAACATTAAAAAACTGCACTAAAAGAATCAATGAAACAGCGAAGCCGTGAAAGATGAACCGCATTATAGCGAGGGTTCACTGTAGTATTAAAAAAAAGTTGTATAGCAACATCTTCATCTTCCTGATAAAAAACATTTCATTGACTTATCTACAAAACACTTTTTTAGCGTTTATTGTGTATTAGACTGTAGGTAAAGAGGGTTTAGTCTCCCACAAGAACGGCCAAAACATCTCAATTGCCTCCCGTAGACCAGTTGCATTATGGGTTATCTATCCCTCCATGTTTCTGAAGGGAGATGACACAAAACTAAGAAATCATAGTAAAGGTCACATTCATATTTCCCAAAGATGTTTGTGTCATTTTAACCTGCGATTGGTTGTTTGGGTGGGAATATGATACCACGGCCTCCAGTGCAAGATGGCAGCAGCCGTATCAGGGATATTTTGGCTTCACTGTTGTACAGTGGGAGGAAGAGGAGATGTGTCATCATTATTTTCTATCAGGCATTTTATTTTAAAAATAATAATAAAAAAAAAACTGTGTGTAGGTGTATGTGTGTGTGAGAGTTTCTGCATCAGTATTTGTGTGAAAAGATACACGTATATGAATTTACTAAAAGACATACATACTTTCTTGCATACAAGTTTGTAGATAAGTCATGGGCAGCCGAGGATTTTCCCAGAGGCATCGAACATGTGGCTGCTTTCAGACTCTACAACTTGAGCCATCACAGTGAGTCAAAACAAGCAGGAAATAAACAGAAAAAAGCAATGAAAGAAATTATTTATATAGGAAAAATGTTGGCCTTTACAGGAGGCTGACATTAACACAGAAATGAACTATTACTCTTGCTTAAAGTTCAGCAAGAGTTGCTTTGTAAATTGGCATTGAAAATAAGCCATGTGGTTGCTGTTACAAAACTTGTAAACTTCATTGGTTAGCACTTAGTGCTGCTTGAGGAACAGAGACTGAACAATCTGTTCTGGGCTACTACAGAGCTGCCAGGTCCTCCGTGTGAAGTTCAGAATAGTAAATTCACGTTTGATGAAAGGAAAAGACATCCCTGAACTAACCAGACTAACTGGCTGATTTGGCATTTGATGTTATATTACTGCCTTTTCTGCAAAGAACTGAACCAAGATTGCAAGAAAATAGTCTCTTTGCAGAGGAGAGGCACAGACTGGTGAAGGCCTTGATGCAGAAGCTGCTGCTTATCTGTTGGAGAGCAGCACACTTTCACTGCTGCTGCTGCTTTCCATCACCTTGTTTCCAGCCCCCAGACATCTCCATGTGACCCTGCAACTGACACTGGGAATTCTCACTCCAACTCCAGCCTTGGATGTCTACATCGGTCTGCAATCCAACGATAGTCATCAAAGGATATTTCAACATTAGGAAATAACCTCCAACTCTCACTTTTTTCTTTGCCATTGTCAGTAACATCCTAAACATCCATACACAGTGACGCACAGCAAGGCCTGTGTGTAACTCCAAATGTGACGAATATGCAGTCCACTGCAGAGATCAAATAAATAATATTCAATCAAGTTTATGTCAAAGTCAGACAGTAATGTAAACACTCCAGAACCATAAATGTTTTCCCTGGTTACAAGGTAAGTTGTTTCTCACTTAAAACCAGCAACCTGCTATTCCCGTTTGAGAATGGGATCTTTTAAAAAATGGTTTACAGCTTTTTATATGAAGATTAACTTAAAGATACGAAATCTTCTCTTCAGATCGGTGCTTTTCCTGCTGCTTTGATGACCGCTGTAGTAAAACCTCTTCTGAATTTAATACATTACTTTTTAAGTGATATGTTAGGATAAGCTTGTTTTTTAATAAGCCTAATGATGAGTTTACAAACTCACAAATCTTGGGAAAATCCAAGTCTGGGATTTGGGGGCACTGAGTCAGTACTAGTAAAGGTTGGTAAAGGTAATGGTAATTCAAAAGATTAATATACTTTACTGAAAACAGATGAAGAAAAAGTGGGACGTTATTTACCAAAGAGAAAACACAACCACATACACACACTAAAAAAAACACTCAGTGGAACCTTATGTTCCAATGATAAGATTAAATCTGCTAAGTGGGGACATTATGGAGACCTGCAAAATGGCCATGGAGTTGTTGAGATCACGTTTCTCTTTAATCCATTTAACACAATGTTTTTATCCAGCTTGCATGCAAATTCTGCAGCCTAACATTGTGAAACAGAGCAGCAAATACAGTTAGCGAGAGTAACAATTTAGCAGACTGCCGAGTCATCACTGTGTGCGTGTGTGTGTGTATAAAAAGAAAAGGAGCTGACGGCAAAGACTGTCACGCTGCGCTAAAAGGGAAAACACTGTGCCGCAACAAGATTATTTCTGTCTAACCAAAGGCAGTCATTCTTATCTTAACTATTCTGTTTTTTCAATGTATTGAAGAGAAAAACATTTGAACCAATACCTAATGCATGAACAAATATCTAAATAGTGAATGACTAGGGTCTAACCCCCTATAGTAAATGCGGATAGGCATTTTTGTTGATTAGCTTCATTAGAAGTTGTAATTCTAAAACTATAAAGACTACCAGTTGTAATGCCATTGCTCCCTCTTCTTTGTCTATCTATTTAACATTTAAGTGGCATACATATATGTGTTTTTTTTCTGTTTAGTTGTGTGTGTGAAAGCAGCATATCTCCCAGTATATGCGTGTCAACAAACCTCCTCTGACATTAGGTCACACTTCTCAGACTATCAACAGCTTCCTCCCACAGGATGATGGTCTGATGAGCAATAATCCTGTCTATAATCAAATTAGACTTAAACAAACACTTTTTTACAAAATGTACAGTTGTGATATTAAATGTTTCACAGGGGAAATTAAAACAGAAGGTGGTCAAGCTGTATTTGGCTGTGAAATAGAAGGTGTGACCTTGTGCGTAAGCAAAACACTTGGGTTGCATAAGTGTTGATGGGCATGTTCTTTATGGGTTTGTTTCCTCAAGTACAAGTGTTGTCACTTGCGCATATTGGATGGGGCCTGTGCAGGGTCCAGCTGCACTCTGCTCCTGCTCATGTCCCATGTCTCTAACATGGGAGGACCTGGGTGGACCCGCGTGTTCAGGATTATGATGTTCCAGTAAAACTCCCCGGTAAGCTTAGCTCATCTGTAGGATGCATTGTAGTAGGACAAATCGCTGACCCATTACTTTGCATTTCTGCTGTTATGCAACCAAAGCAAGTCAGCTATGTACATATATCCGGTGGTATGACAGCAATATATATGTTCCTACAGCTGTGGAAGCAATCATAAAAGAAGGATGAACTGTCCCCGTTCAGTTGCGAGACCTTTAGCCTAGTTTTCTTCAAGTTTAACTCCCTGAAGCGTCCCAACAAGATGCAATTTATGGTTTCATTCAGTTTTGGTCATATTTTTTAAATCAAATGTGTAACAGTTTATCCTGCTGGCTGTAGTGAGCTGGATCTGTAATATAAATGTGGCACATTAACACCCAATTGGAAGAGAAAAACACACGAAGCTCGGCCTGTGTTGCACCACCCTCATGAGCTAATACTCTGTGCTGTCTGAAAGAGACACAAATGAGCATGCAGCACATTTTCAAAAATTTTAAGTGAATTTCAGGATTTTTTCAAATATATTGCAGGTTTCGTTACAGGTAGATACAATGACTGTCACATTTAAATGGAACAGTAGCAGTAACACACAAAAAGTTACTTGTCATTGGTATAAGAAAAAAAAACTCCTCTGTTAGTTTGCGAAAATACTTTTTAACTTTTATTGCCCAAAATGTCAACAATTGAAGTTTACATAAAGTATGACTAAACCTTAAAACTGCATCAGGTTTGGGTCACAAATTTGGTTCAGCTGGGTCTGGTCTTAAAGACACCTTTAACTCCATGCCTGCACACATATCAAGCCTTGGAAGCCAAGCTGCTGGGATAGAACTCAGTCTAAGTGTGCAAGAGTTACTTGTAAGATACAATTGTAGGGAGACCTAACTGTGAACGCCAGACACCACAACCTAACACACATAGTCAAAGTCAGTAGTTTTCCATGCTCCATGGGTAAAAACAGTGTAAGACGTCACCTAAATGTCTGAACTGACCTAAAGCCCTTCATAACAACATAAGCAACTGAAGCTAACAACAGCTGCAACGAGCCAAATAAAGACATGTCCATAATGCTGTAAGACATTCATCCAGATGGAGAACTGCTAGAAAGTAGGAATTGAACTTAACTAATGTGCTTAAGTAAAAATGTTACATTACAAGTAAAAGCATCAAAATGCATTCAGTTAGATGCTCAGAACTATTTTTATAAAAGAATACCAAGTTTTCAGCATTATGATTATTATTAGCTTAATGTTTGGACAGTGAATGTCCATGACATTCTTCTACGAAAGCATTTGAAATATTTCACACGAAATTTGCAGGTTTGTGGCTAGTTTGGATTAGATTTATTCACACGTACAGTGGAAACAGAAGTTCCCATCAAGGCTGCAGGCTCCTCTTTGACCAGAGTTAGTTTACGGCAAGGATTACATACATGCTAACAGGAAACTGGGCTGGGCTAAGAAAGTCTTCTGAGAGAGCCCACTCACACGTCTGCATGAGTGGATAACAATACAACAGGATTCACTCAAAAAAAATTGTTCCCTTAACATACACAAACCTACAAATGTATAAGTGCGGGCCACGTGGTGGTGTTGTGGTTAGTACTTTCACCTTATGGCAAGAGATTCACCGGTATGTAACTGGCCTGTGGCTCTTCCTTTTGGACTCAACATGTTCTCCCTGTGCCAGCACGGGTTCTGTCTGGCTTTCTCCCACAGTCCAAACACATGCAGCTTTAGTTTAATTGGTGACTCTAAATTGCTAGGTGTCAGTGACAGTGTGAATGGCTGTCTGTCTCTGTGTTTCAGCCCTTTGACAGTCTGGAGACCTCTGGGCCAATGTCAGCTGAGATTGGTTTTATCTCCTGTGACTCCAGTTCTGATAAGCAGTTAAGGATTATGGATGAGTGGAAATGTATCTGTGTGTTAGCAGGAGTTTCCTGTGGGAGCTGCTCTAAGGAGCTGGTACAGACATTTGTATTCACTTTTAGGTCACATTTGATCTTCTGAAATGATTCATATGAGAAATTCTAAACTATGGCCAAAAACTCAAATATACACTATTTTTAATAATGAGTTACTAAGCCAAACTATACAAATTTAGTTACAGTTTTTCATTTCTCATGTATGTTTGTATCTAAAATTTGAAATGTAAAGGTAATACCAAGAGTGGTAATAAAAATTACAAAAGCTCTATATAAATCATGACTTAGGATAGTGCCTTTAAACCATAGTGGTAAAGAGGTATAGATTAAATAAAAATTCAGTCATTTCAGAGTAATATTCTCTCACTAACTACATTCTCCTGATACGAGTGTCTTATCAATTAACAGGGGAGCCCACTTGAACAGCCTTCCTCACTGCGTTGACAGATGTTGCGTAGTTTGCCTAGTCACCCTCTGCCTTCCTCTGTCAGAAAGCACACCACATTCATACTCACCAGTTGGCTAATGCCAAAAGATTTTTTAATAAACCCATGTTACGTAGGAAGCAGGAGGAAGTGGTGAGTCAGAGACACTTTCTCTGCTCCTGGTCATCTGCTGAGACCACATCAGTCTGCAGAGCCTGTGGGATGAGGAACCAGTCAGAGTTCATACCAATAAGATTATGCTTCAAGAAAACCTAAGGGGAAGAGAAACTATGGATCAGAAAAGTCACTGTCTCTCAATTAAATTGAACTCACTTCTTTACGGAATTAAAAATGATAATACCTACTCCCTATTTTTCTGGGAACCACCCTAACTGCCTCATGGATCCATAGCGTCTGAGGAGTCCTGGTTAAGAACCACTGCCCAGGCTACACTGTCATGTTTTCTTCACCATAGATAGGCACCATTAAGAGAACTTTGTCAAGATTTCTTGGTTCACCATAGGGTGCACTTTATCAAGTTTTCTTACACACTGGGATAGTCTAGATATGACTTCATCACATCTTAATGGGCCTCAATCAGGACACTTGTGCTGATTCTTTTTTTTTTTTTTTTTTTTAATCCAGGTGTATTATTATTATTATTATTATTATTATTATTATTATTATTATTATTATTATTATTATTATTATTATTATTATTATGTCTTCTTTCTTTCTTTCTTTCTTTCTTTCTTTCTTTCTTTCTTTCTTTCTTTCTTTCCTTTTTTTTCTATCTTCCTTCTATATGTTAAATGTTCAATGTTAATTGTCCAGATGTTATTTATTAACTAATCACTTTATTGTTACTTGTTCATCACTGTTACTTGTTACTTGTCCTGTCTTGAATTTTAATGTCAGTCTGTAAATGTCAGTCCTGGCATGGTATAGAGAGAGAAACTTAATTTTGTTTTCCTTGTATGACCTGTGCATATGAAGAAAGTGACAATAAAAGCTGACTGACTTTAGTACCTCAAGGAATAATGTATGTGTTCTCCCTCTTTAATTAAAATCTCTTGTTTAATTAGGTTTAAACAGTATCCCAACTGTCTTTGAATTGGAGATTTATAATCTAACCGGTCATGCCAGTAAAATTTGTACAAGCCTTAGAAATCAGCTACTCTAAGTATATATTATTTCATATTGCATCGGGGACAGAAACAGACTGCCCCTTGTGTTTCCCCTAGCCATTCTCACACTACAGATCAGGTTTCCTCTGGCAAAGGCTCTGCTGCTTCATACTGGCTTAGCTTGTGGTGTTGAAAATAAACCTTGACGTAATTATCAAAAATAAATATTGTTTTGTTTTTTTCTGTTGAGATTTGTTGAATGGTGTAGCTAATATTCATGTTTTTATTCCTTTGGTATTCTCCATTTTTTTCCAATCTTTGTCAGATAATACATGCAATCATGAGAATATGATTGTAAGTACATCCTCATTAACATGCACATCTGCTGGAATACACAGAGACAAAATACATGAAAATGCTGCTGTCATTTCCTCAGCACGGTCCATAAATTTTGCAGGTGTGAAAACATTTACTATCCTTATTCCCAGAGTTTTAGTGCTAGCTGTCCCAGGAGACCTGGGGCCGAGCAGCACAGATGGATGCACCCCCTTTCACCACCTGGGGGTGGGAAATATGCATTTCAGAATCATTTAAAAGAAAGACAAAGTAAGTTTTTACCTGCAGAAGTCAAAAACAGGAATTTATATTTTTCTTTGAGAAAAAAATATCCCAAGATTTATAACGTCCATTCCAACTGCTTTTATTGTCAATACATGCCATTTGTTTGGTTCTTTAAGAATGAGGATTATTTTTTCTTTTGTCCAGTGAAAAGAACAAAATCAACAACATGTTAGTTTATCTCAAGACCATCAAAAGAATTTTGAATTTCTTTCATTTCACAACATCCTATATCAGTTTATTAGTCTAGATGATAAATTGTATACACACAAAAAAATATTTCTTCTCTATGATTCAAGTCAAATTACCTCGAACAAACAAGTCTAAAATAAATTGTTTTGATATTTTTGTTGATTTTGCATCATACAACTGTATCTGACATCAGGGCTACAACGATTCCAATCCAATAATCTTAACAGCTGGATAGCGGGGGTTGAGGCAAACAGGTCATCACAGGTTTCCTGTGATTGTTTCCTACAATATTTTCTGTTGAGTGTTGGATATCTGTGGAAATAAGTGTCAGTGTGTTATCTGTTGGAGCAGGAAGCTTTGGACAGGATTTAGACAGCCACTTTTTTATCGCCTGCATTACCAACATGGAAAAAAAAAACAAAAAAAACATTAAGCCTCATGCATGGATGTTTTATTAATTTCCCTAATTTGATCTATTTATGATCAGCATTGAGACAAGATAAGAACATCCGATATGGGATTCATTAATGTGCCTAACAGCCAGTGCAGCTCTTACCCACAAGAGAATGTTTTAATATATTTATAGCAACCAATAGGGAAAGAGCTTTATTTAAATTCTTTTAGACTTAAGCACAGCTTTTGACACTGTTGAACATGCCATTTTAATTGATACCCTTAAAAAAAACTGGGTTGGCATTAGAGACACTGCATTTGGTTAGTTTTATTTGTATCTTTTAGACAGAACCTTTGTGGTCTCCATAGGTCATTTTATTTCATCTAAAACTCCTGTTACTTGTGGTGTACGGCAAGGTTACATATTTGGTCTGATTCTATTTTCAATTTTTATTCAATTTTATTTTTTCCCTCCTGGACACATTATCCAGCGCATTAATGTGTCCTTCCAAATCTGATATTATTCTGTTTGGTCCACCTCACGTAATTAGTCAATTTCAAAATCATCTTTGTTTACTATCAGCCAACATGAAGTCAGCCACCAGAAATCTGGGAGTCACATTCGACTCAAATCTCACTTGACTCACACATCAGACAAGTCATCCAATCCTGTTTTTCCCATTTACGCACCATCTCCAAAAATTAAACCTTTGCCATCACCCTCAAATCTGGAAAAAGTCATTCAGACTCTTATATTCTCCTGCAACTCCCTCCTCTCCGACATCTCCCAGGAATCCCTTTCATGCCTCCAACTGGTTCAGAACGAAGCGGCTAGGCTTCTTACTGGTTTTAACCAGGCCACAACACATCACATGATCATTTTAGGATTGAATTTAAGATGTTACTGATTACTTTTAAAGCCCATTTAGGTCTGGCTCCTGCTTATTAATCAAAGCTTTTAATTCCATAGAAGCCGAGCCACGTCCTTATATCGTCAGGTGGCGTCCTTCTGACTTTTTCAAAGTCCAAACTCTAATCCAGAGGTGACCAGGCTTTTGCTCTCAGAGCACCACTACTTTGGAACGAGCTGCCCCAGGAGATAAGGCGTGCAGAGTCAGTAAGTGCTTTTAAATCACTTCTTAAAACCCACATTTATAGACTTGCTTTAAGTCTTATCTGACCACATCTAGTATCATCCATTAACATCCTGTTTATGCTTCTTAAATGACAGGGCCACAAAACAGACATCTAATGTCCCATTCAATGACACATAATGTCCTTACTTCAGTCCCCATATGGCTCAGGATATGTTCGCAGTTTAAGAATGATTGGGAACAAACCTACTTTATGCATATCCCTGCTTGAAGACAGAGGGTTATTCCTCTCAAGGGAGGTCAGGGACTTTGCCTTGTTTGACGCACGTGACAGGAAGCATGGGAGAGTGGGAGATTCCAGGATGTCGGCTAGTGGGTGCTCAGAGGAGTGCTTGCTGACAGTGAAAGTTGTGTCAGCACACACACACGCAGTCGCATAGTCTTGTCACCTCTGATGAATCACTCTTGTTCTCAGCAACTGGCTCTGACTGGTTTTACATATTCAATTTTCTAACACACATCCCTGTCTGAGCACATTTGTGGCTCAGTTTTGGTTTTAGACCGCGACACGTACACAGCCACTTGCTCCCCACAGACATTTTCTATGTTTGTCGCAGCATTTCTCACATTGAGAAATAGCAGGGACCAGAATGTTCCCTCCTATTTTTTCTCTCTTTTGTCTTTCTGCTTCACTAATTTAGAATATGTGCCATAGTCTCATGTTAGCTCAGAACCAGTCTTTCTATTTTGGTGTTTTTCTGAATATCCAAAGGTGAGGCTGAGATTCACTCAAATATTGATTTTCCAGAGCCCACACAGATGGTGATGCTATTTCCATCCTATAACTTCTCCTCCGCTGCAATCAATTGTAGACGTCAACACTTTCCTTCAAATCCCTAAAGCACAGTGTTAAACAAGTTTTGTACTGATCCATATTGTCTGGCGAACCTTGCCTGTGCTAAATACTTAGCATCACTCCCTGCTTTTAAATAAACTCAACAGTGGGATAACGGTAATGACCTCTGACAAATAACCAGAGAGTGGTTGAAAACAAATACAGTGGTGCTCCGGAAATACTCTTCCATGTAATATTTAATTCATGCTCTTAGCCACTGTTTGGCTTGAGAGGCCAAGCCACTGTCCACTTGTACAGGAAAAAACTTGAGGGTAGTCATTTCCTAATGAAATAAACTTTCCTACGGGCTGTATGTACAACTCTGCAAAGACATTTGAATTGGATCCTCCACAGTGATGCATCAGTTTATGTCACTGTGGGATCAGTGAAATCCAGACTGCAGACTACACAATAATCACCCAGTAATGTACCAACTCATTTTATCATCCATGATTTCATCCCTTGTAGTAGCACAAGGGAAGTGAACCACCGTAGCAACGAGTACACTGATGCACGTCACAGCAGCAACACTCTCATGACACCATACTCTCACACATGTTGACAATTTAGACCATGTGTTTTGTTTTCTGACAATATATAATATACTATATGTAAAACATTTAATAGTAAAAATTAAATAAAAATTGAACCACTTGACCTGGCTCCTTTTGGTGCAATTTAAATGACTGGGCTCCTCACCCTACCCCTAAGGCTGCACCCTGCCACCCTATGGAGGAATCTTATTTAGCCTGCTTCTCTGGGGTTTTTTTTCTCTGGCCCCATTCTTTCAGTCATAAACCAAATCCTATGACCAAAGGTGATGTCTGGTACATAAATGAAGTGGTAAATGGCGATGATGAGAATCAGGGTTACATGGGGGTTGTTCAGAAGGACACCCACTCTTTATGTCATGTGCATGCGCTCCCCACATGATCCAACCCCAACCAATAGGATCGCAGTAACTGAGTTGCCTAATTGTATAGGCCGGTGCTCAGTTGTTGCTGTTGTTGTTAGAGGGGACATTGCCGTCACGTTTTCTAAAGAGAATATAAAAATATGAGCACTCCCTTATTTATGTCATGTACTCACCTCAGAATTATTCCTTGTTGCTCAGTTTCATATTCAATTTAGTCATTATTCAAACTTTTTTATGTTGTATCATGTATTCATGGTATTCATGGTCATCTCATATATCGAACTTTTCATATTTCTTTGTACATTTTTTACTCTTTACAGTTACCACACACATACATACACGTCTGGATATCTTTATTCTTTGTCAATAAATAAGTGAAATGACAGATTGCCAGCATCATTCTTTGTTCCAACCAGAGAAACTGTGGAGGAGTACACCAGTAATCATCAATCAGTACTCCGTCAAGCCACAGAGGTCACTAAGTAAGGCTCTCCTGTGTGGAGTTTGCGTGAACCCCCTATCTCAGCCAGAGAGAGAGTGTGAGTAATTGTCTGTCTCTATGTGTCAGCCCTGCGATGGTCTGGCCCCCTTCCCAGGGTGTACCCCGCCTCTCAGCAGAATGTCAGCTGGGATTGCCTCCAGTCCCAGTCAGAAGTTCTGCCTTTTTTGGCTTTGGTTTGGTATTATGGATGGCTCCAAACACTACAATACCCATGCTCCTCAGCTGCAAACCAAACAAAGATCAACGAATTCACACAGAAATTAGTCATCAGATGAAGGAAAAGAAAAAAGAGAAGAAGAAAAAATAAACCTTTAAATCCATCCATCCATCCATTTTCTGAACCGCTTCATCCAGGTAATCCCGGGTCACGGGGAGGCTGTGCCTATCTCAGC
>JAOWBC010003875.1:0-12867 GCA_028566105.1 Hypoplectrus providencianus
TGTGTGTGTGTGTGTGTGTGTGTGTGTGTGTGTGTGTGTGTGTGTGTGTGTGTGTGTGTGTGTGTGTGTGTTTTGCAGGGACTTTGTGTGCAGCCTGTGAGCTGATGAAGAGGCAGCAGGCTGAAGTTCTGGGCTGTTTGGTGGTCATCGAGCTCAAAGAGCTGAAGGGCATTGAAAAACTGAAATCATGCAGTGTGTTCTCCCTGGTTCAGTATTGAAGACCTATGCAGCCACCACACTGGAAATGAGTAAAACATTGATTTTACAACCAGTCAAGTGCTTCCAGATTTTAACCGTCAGCAGAGAAGATACATCTTCATGACATGTACATATTTACAGTTTCTGTCATTTCAGTACTGCCTGGAAATTCAGTCAGCACTATGTATTTTGTTATGTAGTCCGAAATCTGTTGAGGCTCTGGTTACTGGTGGCTGGGGCCTTACTCAGTATTCTTTTCTCATGACACGGGGAACCGTTTTTCACAAAGCCTTTTTAAAGTCTTAAAATGTGTAGGGTTTTCTGTTCCTTTCACCTAATGCATGTTGGGATTAGTCCCTGCATTCCTTTAAACCTGAACAGGAGGAATCCTGGAGAGAGGATGCATAGATGGATTACTAACTTCTACCTCTGATTCAACATTTTTCCGTACTGTATAATTTTGTTTTGTTTTAATCAATAACATGTATTTATAAGACTTATATAAAGACAATTTCATTCTCAGACTGATATTATTGCAATTACACCAAAAGGAAAATCCATGTAGTTATACCAGTCCTGGAATTTTGTGACATTAGGGACAAGAAACTTCCTGCATTGGGCAGGTTTCTGAGGTAACAAAGGCCGTATGTCAAGGCCATTGGTTAAGAAATAAAAAATTACTTTAACTAATAATTCCCTTCTTAAAGAATAAATTGCTCTAAAATATGGGGGAGCGGCCGCAAACCGGGTATCGGGACCGTTGGCCTCATCCAAGACAAACCTGCACCTAACAGGTCAAGGGTCATTGAGGGGGCGTGGCTAAGGTAGGGGTTTGGGCAAAGTCACACCATTATAAAGGGAACTACCTGCCAAGTGTAACAATACCTCTGAAAATAGTGTATGACAAATAGGGCTGAGTTATGAAAGGGGCGGGGCTTCGGTAAAAGGGGTGGAGAAAACATCACTGACAAATTGGGAAGTCTCTGCTGAGTTCAGTGATACCTCACTTGAGATTATATGACAAAAGAATCATTAGTTAGAGAAGCGGGCTTGATAATCAATCATCCATTCAACATGGACTCTGTGCTGAGTCTAATGACATACATGTCTGTGATACAAATGGTTCTTTAGAAGGGGGCGTGGCTAAGCATAAGGGGTGTGGTAATAAATCATCCATTAAACATGGACTCTGTGCTGAGTCTAATGACAACTCATAAATTTGTACAATAAATGGTTCTTTGGTTTTATAGGGGTTTAAGCATAAGAGGTGGGGCTTTATGAAATATTGTTATTTAGAACTTTTCAGAGCTGGACTTTTATCAATCAAGACAAGTTTGGTCCAGATAAGTCCAAGAAAGACCAAATTATAGTCACCATATTTGCCATATTTGATCCAAGTTTCTCTAGCCGTATCTACAACATTCCTGGTCAAGGGGTTGAATTTTCTTGGCTTTCAAGGGGGTGCTACTGGGCCATTTTTGCACACCCATTCCCGAGACCATTAAAATACTTTTATTTCTCAGTAGATCAACAAATCCAAAATTGTTGAGTTTTGGAATATGATGAAGCCTCCGAATTAGGGTCTCATTTACCAGAAAGGTAATAACAAAAAGCTTTTGGGAGCCTTGGGTTTCAATAGGGCCGGGCCCTAATGAATAAAAAATTTTTTTAACACCTTATGATGATGATGTAAGATTCATGTGAATGTTTTTTTTTTAGAAATATCACTATACAAACCACATATTTCACCACAAACACATCTAAAATGTAAATAAAGAAGTCAGAAGTTAATTAAATTCCTCATCGAAACATTAAGTGACATTTTAAAAGAATGTAGCACACAGACATCAGCCACTTTGTGATCCATCCATTCCTGTCCTCCCTCTGCTGTAATCCACTGTTGGCAGGTAGGCCTACCCTTGGTAGAGGGAGGATGGGGCTGGTTTCTCTCAGCCAGAAACTAAGTCTGCAAGAATCTACCACAGCTCACAGGCTCACACATTGAGGAAGGCTGCGGCTTGATACCAAATGACATCAAGTTTAAAAATGGTAAAAGAATGAGTACTATCAGAGCTTTTCAATACCTCAGTCTTTAATAATTCATACTACTCGTTTCTTAGACAGGGCATATCCTTTGGTCGTGGAAAGATGTAATTTTGTTTAAAAAGGGTCCAAGTTTTGGCCAACATCAAGCAACGAAAACAACTGAGCACATTTCTGAAACTACATAAAACCTGGGGGGCAGTGGTGCGTCATCATCTTAGAGGAAGAAAAAAAACTGAAATTATGCCTGTCTGAACTAAAATATCAGGTGATATTTACCAGGTGAACTTATGAGGTTGTTACTTAAAGGAAGGATACTTAAATGGTTCATTTTCTATGATTCTCTCCATTTTAACAAAACATGTTGAAAAGCAGTGATGCTCAAACCACATCCATGTTACTGAAACACTGAAAAGCTTTGAGCATCTTAAATTCCCCCATGACAGTTGGAATTGAAATCAGAGACGTGACAACCTTCAGGAAAACTCATTTAAGTACTGAAAAATATCAGCTACATTGCCATACAAATGAAATGACAAACATCTCAATGCAATGTCTAAATAAAAACATAAAAGCAGTAATGCTTTCTAATGTGAATAGGTGGAATAGTAGGCCTATGTGATTAAAGAATATGTACAAGAGTAAATGAAAATCTGATAATGTTCAAAGCCAACTGGCTGATTGGTAGTTATCGATACCCACTGCCAAAACACATTTCAGTCAGTACTCACAGTACTGTGGTTGAAAATCCTAGAGAGAACACATTCTTCACATGCATTCCACCACACAAGAAGGGAAACACAGACATCATTTTTGACATTGCAAGCAGCACAAATGAATTAAATCATCTCAATTGTAAATAGAGACCTCAAAATCTGGTGAAACAAACCAGATGTTTCTGCATTAAGAGATGGCATTGGCAATAAACCTTTCTTCCTCAACTAATAATTTAACTACCCATGACGTCTACCAGCCTCTTGTATAACCCTGACAGGATGAGTTAATCCAATAACCAGAGGTATTGATTACATTGATCTGATGACTGGTGGTTGTTATATTTAATAAATTACCTTCACAGAAAAGACTTGGAATCAGTTTGACTCTGACAAATACTTGCATTTCTTAAACATTATCCAAAAGTGACATTTCAAAATGGGAACATTTATCAGTTCTACACTGTAGAAAACTGATCCCTAAAAAGACCAGAAACATTACTACACTTTCATTGAGAAAATAAAAACGAAGTACACCATCGGTCATAACTGACGTGTGGTTTAAACAACTTGTTTACAACACAACAGTGGAAGTACCGGGACTAGATCTGGCTGGATCCATGTGGCCGTGTGAGATGTTCGGGCTTGCAGATATTTCACCACGCTGGATCTAAAATGTCAGGAAACTCATGTCCATTGCACCAGTGAAATTCACTAAAAATATGCAGTTGAAGTAAGTAGCCTTCAGTCTGCTGGTTGCTCCCACAGCAAAGACCTGAGGAAGGTGAACGCTTCAGTCTGATTACTGAGTCATCCTTTTGTCACATGGAGCTCAGATTTTCTCCTCCTCTCTCAGTCTGCTGCTCAGTTTGTCCAGGACCATGTTGAGCTCCATGTTCTTATTCAGCTTCAAGTAGAAGTCCTTCCTCACTGGATGAATAGTTAACCAATCAGCAGCCACTTCTGCCAGCAGACGGATGTGTTTCTCCATTTCACCTGTTCATTAGCAAAGAAGGAAATCCAATCACATTTAGAATATTTCCTGACCAATGTTAGAGGACAGCAATCTTTTTAATTAAACTATAAATTGTTACAGTGGAGTGCAGTTTGCCTCAGACTGACCTCTAAGGGCACTTTCACAATCCAGGTGTGTTTGGTCAGTCCGAATCAAAGTGAAATTGATACTTTTAGTTTGTTTTGTATATGTAGTCCAGTCCTGGTAACCTTTTTTTTAATGTGCAGAGGGGCATGTGGATGCAAAGTAGTGGAAATATTGACAAATTAATTCATTATTTGTTGGAATGTTTGTGGTAAACACATCCTGAGTAGGCTTATATTGCACTTTTTAGAAATCCATTGAAAATTCTGCAAAGAGGAATTGGCCTTAGCTCAGTTGCACCACTTTTTGATGATGGGACCTCCCAATTTGGTTATGAGCAAACACTCCGCTGCAGTTTTGGTTAATATCAGTGGCCAAACAAACCATAACAAGGATTAAAACGTACCAGAGCACGACTGAGACAGACTCAGCTTTGGGTTGTGAAAGTGCCCCTAGCTTCCCAGCAAGCAAATATAAAGAAACTCTGTACAGACGTTGGTCCTCAGCCTCCTGTTGTCTGAACCTACCTGTGCTTAAAGCTGATCTGTAGCTGGCTACGGTCCTGTTACACGCCACCTCCATTATTAAAGCCGGTTTCTTCTCTGCAACAAAAACATTACGGAGAATCCTGGCCAGCTCAGGGAGCCGTGACATCATCAGCAGGCGCTCCTCGTGCTGGGGGTTTCGAGTCATGGCTGCCTGGATCTTCTGGGCCTCCTTTGCCCGAATCTGAAACAGCAGGAAACCAGCAAAGACAACACAAGGATGAGTTACAACATGATTTGGTGGAAAGTTCCTTTAGTCATGCTGCCTCTGATAGGTCCACCTACCCTGTCCAGCAGGGACTGGGACAGTCCTTTCAGGGCCGTTGGGACGGGAGCAGATGCTTCAGGCGCTGCTGGGTTCTGTGGAGGTGTTGGCTCTTTACTCTCTGACGCCTTATCTTCTGTCTTCATAGCTAGTGAAACCAGAGCCTTCTCCATCTGATTTAGGACAACGAAACAATTTCATTTAATTTAGACAGAACAGTGCTTGTAAACACAGGATCTATAACCTGATTTTAAAGTCATACACTGGGCACAGAATTATGCCTTACATTCATCATTACAACCATAAAACGGACCACTTTAAAGCAGACACAGTACCTTAGGTGTGAGGATTGATCGCGCCTTATCCAGCACCTCCTGAGCTGTGGCCAGCCTCTCTGTGTGAGGAGGCTGAGGCAGCGAGCTGTGTGAGACAGCTGGCACAGTGTCCACATTAAACTGAGGGTGCCAGCGGGTCAGTTTATCTTCTGGAACAGACACCGGAGGAACCAATGAGGACAGGAAGACCTACAAATACAGAGACAGTTCACAGAAATTAATTAGGCACTGAAATGTATTACGGTCTCATAACACAGACGGTTTATTTGAATCTTGGGGCTGTTCCATGTTTAAACTTCATCTTTTGTTGCCTTGCTATGACTCAAATGAAAGCAATACTGACCTTGTGGTGCTGTTTGACAATGGAGACCAGGTTCTGGTGGAAGACGTGTCTTCTCTCCAGGAGGTGAGAGGCTGATAGTAGAGGGCGAGTTTCATTTTGTTCTGCGGAGGAAAACAGTGCACCGGTAAATAAAGTAGCAAGGGTAGAGCAAACATAACGAGCACCAAAAAAAAAAAAAAAGAACATTCCATTAACATATGTTTAATGTATAGTATACAATTATAAGAAATTTCAGTTCTTCTATTACCTTTTTCATTGCAGTCTTTAGGTTTTACCCAATGCTATGTGTAATGAAAATGCGGCAAATGAAAGTGTTTTTACCAGAGACAATGACGGGCTCCACGGTGAGCTGGTAGCTGCCCTTTTTAATGCTGCTGTTGAACGTTGGGATGTTCTTCTCCTGTCTGAATGTGTAGGCCTCAGGAAACACTGTCTTTATCTGGCACACGTGGCTCTCCTCAAAGCGCCTGCAGGGAGTTAAAGATCATAGACAACTTTAGCTTCTTCAGCCCGACAGCCCGAGCCCTGGACTATGGAGTGACTTCACAGAACCACTGTACCTTTGTGTTACATTAATCAATCACAGTGACCAATATCAGACACGTATCCAATTTATTTCTCAAACGCAGACCATCCAATCACTTCTCCCCTTAATACTACCAATTCTAATTGGTATTATAAATTGGTGTGTTATAAATCTATAAATTCATTTTACACTGTCAGGGACATCAGTAGCTTGTGGACAAGAGTAAGGTATAAAAAATGGTCAATATGTATTGTTTTTTCCTTATTAATGTTTCCATATAACCACTAAGCAAGTTAAAACAAGAGCTAATACCAACAGCGGAATAATGTAGGGGATTTAGACACTATTTGTTGCTCCTTCCAAGAACACAATCATAACAAGTTGAACAATCAAGCTATCCAACTGTATATTATGCCCAGATTAGCTTTTGTAAATATACACTAACTTTGATATAGTCTGGTTTTGTTTACATTTCACAAAGCATTCCAATCACTTCTCAAATGGAAGAGATTACAATTCCATAACTTCACATAAATCCAAACCATCTCTCATGCTCTTCACTTACTTGTGCATCATGTCCTGAACACCCTGCTTGATCTTGGGGAAGGTGGCGGTCTCACAGCGGTTGTACAGCATGGCGACCAGTGTGTCCATGCTCCTGAACATCTCAGCCAGCAGCTTGTACTGGTAGGGCAGGGACAGGCCTGGGGGGACAGCCTGGGCGAGGGTGTGGTACCGCTGGTATGCTGGCTGATCGGTACTAAGAGACAAGACAATGAAAAGAAACACATTGGTTTCTGATTTGGACCTCACAGCTCTCCTGTGCAGTTGCAGTATTGCCAGTATAAAGTTTTGGCCCTATGCATATGTGTGTGTGTGTGTGTGTGTACGTCCTCACCTTTCCTGTGATTGTGCGTCACTTGGCTTGCTCTCCTGGGCTTCTCTTTCCTCCTTCCTCCGCTGAGCTTTGGCTGCGAGCTCTTTGGCTTGTGCTACAGAGAGCTTGAGGGCCCTAGCATCAGAGGAAGCAGCTGTGGTGGTTTTGGAGACAGGGGCCTTGGCACTGTGAGAGCCGGCTGGTGAGGAGGAAGTGGAAGCTGGAGCAGGGGGAGCGCTGCTGGTTATCTCCTCTGCATGTTTCTTGATCCTTTGGAGGCGAGACTTGAGGGCAGCAATGTCCTCTTTACACAAAACCTGGCAATTTACATATTGATCAATTTAGGACTTTTACACAACAGGGGTACACTGTTGTCCAAAAACTATTAAAAACACATTAATGGGCCTCACTCATGAACACACACTAGATAATATTTGACTCAGTCTGCCCCAAGTATGCAAATACGAGGCAAGTATTGCATGCATCCCCAAGATCGCACCCTTTTCTTCCTTTGTTTAGAATACTGAGAAATATCTGGGTTTTACAACGTTGTTTAATTATAAAACAGTGAGGCATATGGGCTAACATTTCGTTGATTTTTTTTCCCCCATGGGAATTGCTTGAAGTAAACAATAACACCATATGTATCATCTGATTGAACTCAATAAGTTGTCTTCAGCACATCAGATGGTTCTCTCACCTCACAGTTATATCAGTTAGCCAACACATATGTATGTGTGTTTATGTAGCACTGGTATGGACTTTGCAGCAACATTTGTATGGTGCTATTTTGCTGTGTTTCTGGAGAATTACGCATATGCACTAATACTCCCAGTATTGGCTCCATCAAACAATGCTTATTCATATAGTTTTACAGATGCTTAAGCACTGTAGGTGACAAATGTGTCGCTTCCAGGGGAGCCTACAGCTTTGGAGATCTGACACCCTTGATTCTGATCTTTAGTCAGACTAAACACCATGCGTTACCTTCTTGGCCTGTCCTTTAGTGTTCTTGCTGTTGACTCCACTCTGTGGAGAGTTGTTGGTTTGCAAATTAAGATGGTTCTCAGCATTCTGCCTGGACACAGGAGCTGCTGGAGCAGGGTGCTGCTGGGTCTCCTCAGTGGGCAGGGGATGTGCTGCAGCCTGGACATACAACAGCATAGATTTGGCTCAGTCATCACGGTCACTAGTGTTACCTAAATAGGGTGTGGTTTTATTTACACAATGATATTTTTGCTGGCTCTTCTGATCACTATTATTGTTGGGAAAGGTATCTACATAACACATTATGTTGACAAGAATGTTGAGTCTTGATAAGTATAAATTATGCTTACACCTTATCAATGGTAAAAGGTAATCAGACCCTTTAGTAAAGGCACTTTACTACACATTGAAATGACTTCACCACAAGGTAATGTTCTGCTGTCACAACTTTCTTTAGTAAAAGTACCGCTGAATATAATGTTACAAGGTACAATTAAAAAAGTCATCACTTAAATTAGATCATATTTTTATGTTAAGTCTTGACTTGAAAAATAACTAAAGCTGGTAGCTAAATGTAATGGAGCAAAAAGTACAATATTTGTTGTGGGACAAAGGTATAAAGTTAGATAAAATGTGAATACTCAAGTAAAGTAGAAATATCTTTAAATTGTACTTAAGTACAGTACTTGAGTAAATGTAGCTATTTGGTAACATTCTACCACTGCCCATAATAAACCTACCTAAGCCCGTCGCTCTCCTAAAAGCTACACTTCTCCTGAGAATATAATGATTACAATCCTCAATGTAGTGTATTTTTCTCTACTGTAAATGCACAGTATGCATTTCAGTCGTATACTCAGATTTTTAAAGAGTCCTGTTACCTGAATGAAAGCACATTCCCCCTTCCAAAATGTTTACATATCAGACAACGAGCACAATCTACAGAAAACACAATTTAAAGATTTAAAGGCCACGAAAAGACCAAAGGTCATTATTATTACTCCATTGCTTTTTATTCTAGTCATGCGTGACCAAGAATGCGAATCTCGCTGGCCATTCCATAAATATGATTTTAAACAGCTAACATGTTGTTAGGTATGTTTCTTTTTTATTTCAAAGTTTACTTTGAATATTCACATATTAAACCGAATCTGCGGAATGGCCATAACATGTGGCTATTGTGGGATAAGCACATTCTGTTGTTTACAGCCAGCTCTCTGAAGCAGACGGAGCTGCATTTCAGCAGAAAAACGTTAGTTACCTGTGGTGTGTCCTGAGGGAGCACCAGTTTCTTCCTGGCCTTGTTCCTCGTTTCTTTCTTCGGAACGTTAGTTTTAGCGTCTTTACCGACCTCCACTTGTCGTCTCTTCTTCGCCGTGCTGTGGTCAGCGGTGGCTGAAAACACTGCACCCCCGAGGTCGAACTCATTCTCGGCCAAGCTCCTCTTTGGTGTCCGGGGACTACAGGGGCAATCTTTCGCGGGGTCCGTGATAGCACACGGTCCGTCGTTTAGCTCCACCGCCTCATCGATAACTCGGACAAACTCCTCATGGACTGAGGACGAACAGACATAAGCACTTTTGTTTCTCGATGATCTCGTCCTTGTTCTGGCAACGTTAGTGGTCGTCGTAGACGAGTCATGGACAACTTCAGTGCCCCGGCGCTGCTTGGTTGGCTTCACCGGGCCGGCGATGCCTTTCTTTCTCTGGGAAAAAAAATCCGTGACTCGAGCTTGAGACATGTCGATGTTGCTTGAGGTGGATACAGGATCCACACGCGGAAATACTGCACGAATCTACGGTGGACTGAAGTTGGTAAGGACAGAAACACTGTCTATCAACAATAGATCTCCGGAAATACTCACACGCTACAGGAAGACGAAAAGAAATTCGCGCGAAATCACCAAAGCTGCGTCACATCCGTCCCGCCTCCATATCTCCTTATATAGTAAAAGAGGCGGGATCATGTTAATGAACGAACCAAGTACACGTGAAGAATTTAAAAAATCTTAAATTAACAATCCACACAATAATCTCGTAGATGCGCACGTACATGTTAAAATGCTGATTTTGAAATGTGATGTTTTTATGCACCTCACGCTTTAAATGGCATACGATTTACCATTTCTTAAAACTGAGTACATATAAATCTTTGTATCTTTCATCTTTTGTTAAAGAAAATTAATGAATTTCCCGATGTAATTAGTTCAGGCTGAAACAGAAACTGAAGCCAAAAGGACATGATTAATCAGCTGGATAATCATCAATTGCCTTTACATAATGATGATCACAGAGCACAGACAAAGACTTGCTACAGCTTTCTTTCCTGACAACAAGCCCTCAAAAAGCTATTGCCTTTTTAATACAGGCTCTTTAGGTTATTTAGCATAGTTTTTAAGGAAGCTGATTTATTTAACAAGAAGTAACAAGTAAATGATACAACAATAAAATATCAAAGTAGTGTTATTTACTATTCCATAACAACAAGCAGCACTCATAAACATACTGATATTTCAATTCAAATGACTGAAAGGGGACATTAACATTTGAGTACTCTCTTTTAATAGTTATACATCCACATAACTCTTATCATAATTGTATTTATGACTTTAATGTCATAGTTTTTGTGCTTTACATTGCTTTGCAAGGTTAGAGGACATGCACTCTATGGAGCAAGGGAAAACACCATTAGTGTCAGTGTTTATACCATGAAGTTGTTAGGCTGTTCGCCTACTCCATATACACTGATCATTAATAGCCTCAAAGAAAATATTTCTTGACTTACTAAATTCAAGAAAAAGAGAATTTATTATTATTATTTAAAAAAGAGAATTAACCAGCCTGATTGATTTGAATACTGCAGTGGTTGTAATGTGGTGGTCAGAACCTCGTAAGGGGTCACAAGAAAAATCTGGGGGGGGTCATAAAAAGGGATTAAAAGCTTTAGCACAAGCTAGAGAGCAGCCATCTCATTCTTTAGCCTAAGGCCTTAAATCCTGAACCCTCATGGAGCTTTCTTTAAGTTATTTCACAGAGCCTTCCAATTTGTTATCCAGACTTATTGACAGCCAAAATATAAGCTAGGCAAGGACCTGCTTCTGCTGCCAGCTTTTCACCAGTGGGAATTTGATTGGAGTTCCATTCAGTGGATGTTGTCCTCCCATGCCGGAGCTGCTTGAGCATCTCTCTGATGTTTCCATTAGCAGAGCAGCAGTACTTGTGGTGTTAGTATTAGCTGGCCTGAGAGCATGAAACTCTACATCGCTGGCAAGTCATCTTTTTTAGCTTTCTTGTCATAGCAATGGTGGTATGATATTGGTCAATTCTGGGTAAATTTTTTGGAACCAAATGAATGGAGAACTGTTCAGCGTATTTATGGAATTAAGCAAATTCCGAAAGGCTAAGAAAGAACTAACGTTTGTGTTGTCAATTACAAGTCACACCCAGTTCTACTACACAACAGGCCAGTTATACTGGCCTGTTGTGTAGTAGAACTTATTTTTAACTGAACTACTATATTTTTGTATAAATAACCATGTAGTTTTTGTCCATAAACCTTACCATGTATGTTTTTGCCTAATCCTAAAATAAAAGTCATATGGCTCAAAATAGGGCACCTCTGACACATTAAACTAGGTTTGAAATGAACCAGTCCTGCACAGAATTAATCAGTCATGATCAGTACATAATGCATCGTAGTTAGATTTGAGTCAGATCTGACCCCGGCCTCCTCAGACATCATGCACAGTACGGCAACAATAACCTCATGACATTGAGATGGCTGCAGTTTTAACAGTGATTTCAAAGGCAGCTTCAACAGCAGCAGAGGAAGTGGTTAAATTCACTTCCTTAGAAAACAGAGTCTTAACATCTGTTGATCGCAGTGAGTGTTCAGGTATTACTATCATGATGTGGAAGTAAAAGGAACTAATGCAGATTGTTTCAAGGAACTAATGCAGATTGTTTCATATTTGTAACAACTTTTTAGCGCCTTAAAGCTTGCATTATCAAGATAAGCTAGTCGCTCATACTAAGTATTGACGATTTGCTACTGCTCAAGAGAGCTTTATTAGTCACTTGCAAATGAGTCTTCATTGGCCAACAAAGTACGGCACTGATGCCTTTATTAAAAAGTATACACCACTGGTACCATTTTACTGTCACACATTAACACTTGGAATCTGTTTCACCTGAGAAATCCACTCTATCGCCATCAAGCTCCCCACTTACTGCAGAACTCTGGGCATGATGGAAAATGTCTACTTATCAGATTAAACATGCGAGTGGTTTACAAGTTAACCCACTGAAATGGTGGTCCAAAGCTATTTTCTTCTATCTCTTTTACCCAAAATGTTTTTACATAGTATGAGAGGAACAAGACAGCACAGTACATGTATATAATGCAACAACTTGATATCCTTGTTTACACAAAAAAAATCCAGTAAAATGAGAGTTGATACAAAAACAGAAACATCTGTAGAGCATTTTAACTGCCTTTATTTTCTAATTAGTGAATGCATATATATAGTAATCTGGTTGTGACTACATTTTTATTTCATCTCAATCAGATTTAAGGGGACACAAGTGTTTCTGCACAAAACAGAGGCTGTTGGAATCCATCTAACTTGACTGCAAGGTTTGTTGTCCACTTTACAGACAAGTTGTAGTTTATCTCCAATGACCCTTCAGTCTGCACCAGATCACACTTACAATTATTGCGCAGAATTGCCTCAAAAGGTTTTAAAAGGCCCAACTGCCTCCTACTACTGAGCTAACCCTCTTCAAACCATGGACCAATTACCTCATGTGCTGGAAGTGGGCAGGGGGTAACATATTACAATACTATGCATGTCTTTAGCACAGGGCTTCTCAATTCCAGTCCTCATGCCCCCCTGCCCCACATGTTTTAGATGTGTCCCTCTTCCACCACATCTGAT
>JAOWBC010003876.1:0-12848 GCA_028566105.1 Hypoplectrus providencianus
GGCTCTATGGTCATTCAATAATGAGAATCTACTGTTCAACTTACCAATTTTTGGTAATTTTTCAGTTTGGGGTGCATAACATAAAGTTTATACAATTTATATAGTGTAAAAGTGTGTTGCCAACTTGAGTAGCCCCCAAGGACTTGTAATAAAGGTCAAAAACCACCTTTACCAAAAAAGACAGACCAGGAGATGGAGTTCAATGATCACATACAAAATGTTATTGTTAAAATAGGAACCATACTTGGCACAACGACAAAAATGAAAACTCCAACTAGAGAATTGGAGGTACAGGCTAAGGCCTACCAGCTGGAGGAGGGGCCAGAAGGGGAGTGAGGTCTAAAAAAAGAAAGAGGAGAGCATCCCACTCACATAGCAAAAATGTGATGTGCACTTGCCCAGTGATATTAACTCAGTGAACTATAAGTATTACATTTTAAACACAAATACAGTAATTACAATAAATTCCCATGATAAACAAAACAATAAACAACCCAAACCACCAAGAAATTATCAAAAGAAATCCCACCACTAATCGGAAAATAAACAAAACTATGCAACACCTTAGCAGATCACCTTCAAAACATGCGCGCACGCACACACACCGCACACACACACACACACACACCTACACACACACACACACACACACAAAGTCCAACTGAGTGGCTATGAGTCGTAGCATCTAGACAAATGGCTCCCACAAACACACACTCTACGCAGCCCCACACACAGCTGCAGCAGGACACAGGGTCGGCAGCCGGTGTGACAGATTAACTGGTGTTCAGGTTAACTGGTGATATACGCTTGCATGAGACAACGGTTGTAATAGACACCCAGGCAATCAAAAAGTAGTTGACTGTGTCTATGCCTGTACACAATACGGCAAACTTTAAGTAAGTTGTTTGTGAAATGTTCTTGTTAACAGTCTTGTAATCACATATTGTTATTTGTGTAATGCTGGGTAGATCTCAGGATTAGTATAGCTTTCATACGGTATACTTGTGACTGTATAATAATAGTCTGAGATGCTTGCATGTATTGTGGACGTAAGGGTGTCAATTTGTGACCAAGGTGTGCCCCAATTAAATTGTGATAAAACATCTGCCATCAATCTTGTTCTGTATCCAAGGCTGCAGACATTCATATCTCTGTTCACTACAATATTCAACATTAATTTGTATGCTTTGCCATAACCCTGGCTCAAGGCTACGGCAAACAAAATGGGGTAAGAATGCTCAAATAAGGCTGAATTAAGATATTTATAAGAATGTAATGGTAACTGACACAAAATAGGTACAGCATAAGGTGTGTTTAATCAGTAGAATCAGTAGAGTGTGGATGTGGATCTGTGAAAATTTGTTATGGGGTTGCTTTGTGAGAAAATATACCAAACAACAAAGCAACAACAAAACAGCTGAAACACTGTGTTATGAGTATTTTTGTTGCATGGCTGATTTTTAGCTTATTTATTTGTGTGTATCGTGTGAAGGTAACCTAAACAGGGAGGCTGAAGTAGAGGTAGAAGTGCCAAGGTAAACATCCAAATATATCTACTATCTTATAACATTTAAACATCAGAGGGAAACCTTGACTACTTCTGTACACATAGGGAAAACAAATCTTAGCACCCTAACACCAAAGTTGTGTCATGAGCAGAAAAAGCCAGTGAAATATTTGAGTTTTAATCCAGTAATGTTATGTTGTACAGAGAAAAGATTTGAGCTTCGAACCTACTCTTGATGAGGGTTGTGAAAATGTGACAGTATTTTAAGGTCTTTTTATTTATGTTTTCAAATTGAGTGCACACCGTGCACTCTGCTGTAACACACAACTTGCTGGCTCTCCCTTCACAGAGGTACACTACTGTGTGTATTAAATAAAATCGGATTCTATTTATCGCCGTTATTTCTTATGGTACAGTAATGTGTCAGTCAAGCTACTACATGACTGAGCACAAAGCTTGCATTACATATTTTATCTGGACATTGTGTTTGTATTAACATATAACATTTACAAAGGTTAATCCATAACATTTTTTTCATTATTTAAGACCATGTTTTTAACGTGACTGTCCTATAAACCACATGTTAAAAAGTAATAATATCTTCAAGTGATTATCATGGCTACAATACATAATACTTCACATCATGATTGTGAAACATTAACTTATTTGGATATTGTCAGAAAATAGTCATCCTTCTTAGTAATTCTGGGTATTAGTTCTCATGACACCACAAAACACATTTTATATTATTAATGAAACCATCTTATCCTATGACTCTGTTGTGAATAGGAAAAATGTCCCAGTTGCAAAGGCTGGTGCAATGTTTGAAAAGAAAAAAAAATGAATGTGATAGTGAGAGGTGACCTAACAAAGACTTCCTGGTCAGCTAAAAGGTGTCCTTAAAGGCCATGCCCTTGTCACATGTGTCTCTCACACATGCATTTAATCAGACATTGGATCATTGGTAAATTACAGTTCTACCGGACAGTTTTGTGTGTTTAATAATACATTTTCACCCGGTCTGTTTACAACCATCTCAAAAGTGACAATAACAGTAACACTCAGAAGATTAGGATCAGAATATTTGTTATAAAAATACCCTTGTTAATGTTCATAATAAAATACACTGAAATTCACTATACCCATGTTGTAAGTTATGACATTAATTAGGATGTGGAATAGACTGTAAAGTCGGGCTAACAGGCCAAAATGTTGTGCGTTTATGAGGAGACAGGTTAAGATAAGAGAAGTTGAAGAGAGAAGTTAGAAGAGGTTGCATGTCTTTGTTAGATTGTTTTATTTGAGAGACGAGAAATTAGGTATGAGTTAACAGAGGGAAAGCAAGGAAAATGGGAAGAAAAGATGGATCCTTTCATTATTAACCAATTGCTGGACATTAAAAAAAACAGAATCGTTACCCTAAACAATGCACCAGCAAGTTACAATGAAAATGAGGGCTGACACCTTCAGGCTAATAAATTGGTCAGGAAGCATGCCATGTGGACTTTGTTTCGCAATTGCTATCTGATGTGTTAATATTCCCATTGAATTCCATCTTGTGAAATTAAAACACCAGATGGAGAGTAGTACTGCAGGCTCAAACGAAACAAGAGTGAGCACCTGGTAGAAGTTGCATCCAGTGCTGAAATGGCCAGTGAGACATTTATTGAGTTCAACGCAAGTAATATAGGTAGGCACTGTGGGGTTGAAAAAAACAGTGCAGTTATTCAAAGATATTCGTGGCCTGGTATGGAGGAGGATATTCATAAGTGGGTGAGTTGGTTTCCTCCTAAAATAATTTGTAATTGTGAAATGTTTGTCTCTTCAGACTGCTCAGTGACAATGCCAGGCCAGGAGGGCCACCATTAAAGAAAAAGGGACTAAAGTCCAACAGACGTAAAGGAAATAATTCATAAATTGTCATTTTTCAAATACTACCTCAGAGAAACTGTGATAATAACCGATGCTCTTTTGTCTGTTTTTTTGTCTCACAGCTGACAGAGCCTCTGGAGTTAGTGGGGATGGACCTGTAAGCTTACTTTACCAATGGTGGCAACCAGTCAGTTGAGTAATGGTTGATTATTTCACCCACCTGGCAGATGCTTACCCTCTTAAAAGCAAATCACCAGATGAAATGACAAATTTGTATATTGATTTCTTTTACGAATTTGGGCTCTGTATTTTGCAATAAGGTACAAAATGATGAATTTTTTATCACCTATAATTAACTGATCATTTGAAGGTTAACTATGGCCTTTGCGAGAAGATGGGGATCAAAAGGAGTCTCTGCGCCCCATACCATCCACAGACAAATAGCCTTGTGAAAAGATTTAATGGCACAACCTAGATGTAAAATGTGTTCATATTTGAGAGACTGAAGGTTTTTATGTAATAGCATATTGATTTTGCAATTATACTCTCTGAAACTGTATTTTTGTACATGACAACCCAAACTGTCTCCTGCTCTCTCATGCCTGTACTTTTATTCTGCCTTTTGAGGTGCTTGAACAAACTTGTGTCCAGTAAGCCTAAATGATGGGAAACCATGCTCCAGGCTACAGTGTTTGGCCTGAGGACCGAAAAGCAGTTGACCACAAAGCACAGTCCCTATTACCTGATGTTTGGGAAGGAGGCCAGATATCCATCAGAGACACCCCAAGTATATGAGGTAACAGTTTTTACTGTTTTCCTCTTTGAGTTTTAATTTGAATGATCTTTGTCCTGTGTACTCTAACAGATTTCTTGCAGATACCAGGAGAAAAATTCACTAGTGTTGTAGTGAGAGAGGGGATTTGGGAGGGCTTCTGTAAAGCAGTGAGACACTGCCTACAAGGAGGTGCAAAGAAATGAGACAAAAAAAACAAACAAAACAGGAACAAAATGAGTAAAAAACAGAGCCAAAAAAGGTCCAAACAAGAAAAGCAGAAAAGGAGCAAGAGGATCATTTTAAAGTTGAGGACCTTTTGCTAAAACAAATGCCAGCCAAGAACAAAGGAAAGGGAGAAAACTTGAGAATGACCTGGTCCTTAGAAACACTATTCCTCAAGATGTAATCTTAGACATACACACATATTTATATATATATATGCAAAATTGGCCCTGTTGTAATATGTCCAGAGCCAGAGCGGGTAAGCTGAATCAGACGCTTGTGACCATAGTGCCTCATACTATATGCCATAAAGGAGCAGAGGATCAATCCAAAAACTCATATACAGGGGAGTATAAAATCAGGTATAAAGTAATCAAAACAAATTGTACAAATTGTGAAAACATATAAAACCCTCAAATGTTCAATGTGTTTGCCCACAGTATTCACACATCCCAGCGCCACTATTATAATACCGGTAATACTGGAGTAATCCTGACTGGAAATCTATACCTACCCCCTGTATATCTCACAATGATCTTACGGCAACAACCACATTAAATTTAGCCTGGGGTTCTGTTTCTGTCGGCTTGCTGATGAAATATAAAACAGTCAGCATTGAAAAGACTCTACTTGTCTGAGAAATGCCAGCATATTTCAAAATCCAAATGTTTTTGTTTGTTTATAGATTTGCTATAACAAATTTGAAGCTTTCAAGCCTAATGAGATAGATAAGGTTGATTAAAAAAACAAAACAAACTATAGCAACAGATAAGTAGTTCTCCTGATAACCATTTATTGTGATAGAGTTCCCTTGATTAGTCTCTGCCAACTCCTTTAGCTATTTAATGCTCAGCAATATTCACCGACTTTTCATTACCTGCTGTTGCTGCTTATCAGGTAGTGGGTTTATCAGAGTTTTAAATAGTAAACAAAGTGATGGGCTAAAAAAAAAAGATTAAAGGCTGAAGTGACTGCAGAGAATTATCCATAACATAGCAAGTTCAAACACTCCTTTATACAGATCACAGTGATTTGATCTATTTTTTATTTAGGAATAATTATTAATGTATCTTTAAAAATGCCTACTGTGTGCAGCTAGAGGGGAAAATCCCAACTAAATATCTGTAACTCGTATGATTTGCTCTCACACTGGACATTAAACATGGCATGGAGGTGTAGTAACCATCTGTACCTTGGAGGGGTGATCTTCTCAATCTCAATGCGACTATGTGTTGGTAGATTAAACCAACACAGCTTCGGAAGGTCTACATGTAACAGACGTGGCAATCAAAGCTCCCACACGCACATCGTCTTGTGCAGAGCGAAGTAGCTGCACCAGCAATACACAGAGATATGAAGTTAATTAAACTGCCAATCCCCATGAGGACCTTGACAGCCAGAGAAGACCTGTAGCTGGATTAGAATGGAGAGGCGGGGGTGGGGGGTGGCAATGTAGGAGGGGAATGAGAGAAGGAGAGAGGGAGAGAGAGAGAGGAATGTATTTATTCATATGATGACTGAAGCCTGCAATTATTATATAATTTTGATCAATTTCGAACAGTGAATATCTACATCAGAGACTGATAAGACTGTGTGCTTTTCCCTTTAACCTTTGACCCCTAAAAGATGGCAAAAAGGGGGTGGGAAAAATCAATGCTGATAAAAGAAAATGATGAGTTGAAACCAGCAAGCAAATAACATCAGTCAATCAAAATGTCATTGTAGAAACAAAGAAACCGTGACTGCTTTCACTGCACATATTGACAAATGCAGGCGGTCATGTGTGACAAAAACGGGTAACAGCAGCGCTGGTGTTAGAAGGGGAAATTTTCCCTGGTGGCTCATTGAGTAGCCGTGTTTTTCCAAAGGCTCAGTCTTAGCGGAGCACAGGGAAACAGACAAAAAGAAAAATGTGCTTGAGCAACAAGAAACAACAAAGGCCCATTTTCACAACCAAATGTGATCTGCTTCTGATGAAAAGAAATCAGTATGATTGCTTTATCTCTAAACATAAATACATTGTTTCTTGCTTTATTAGAGTATGTATCGATCTGTACTCATGAACAGCCCTTTTAGCCCTTTGCTCAAAGTTTCTTAGCTTATTATCAAGAAAACTGACAAAATTACAGTGAGGAACCACAGATAAATAGGATAGGGCGACAGGAAAATTATTATTATTCTGTCATTGGGAAATACTCACCTAACTGAAGAGGACTAATATGTCTCCTGTGATTTTTAATTATTGCAGAAGTAAAATCCCCCACAAATCCAAAACAGAACCCTACAAATATGAATCATATTCATAGAAAGCATTACGCGTAATACTGCAATCATTGTTAAACGGGTCCTGGCACTTCCATGCAGGTTGGGGTGATAGAAGGAGATGAAGTTCAAAGTTGAGTGGGTTAAATCTTTAGGAGGGGTTTGTTAAAGTATGCAGCCTGTTAATGGCCCAACACACTGTCTTCACGTTACATCAGCCTACCAGATTTCAACTTAAGCACGGGATAAGTTAAATATGATTAAAATATTATGTCCTTTCACCAAGGAGGGGGCTCTATGACAGTGTGTCATTATTGATGTAATGCTGTGTCCAAAGTCTCTTATGTGTGATGAGAGTCCAGGCCTGAACAGAGTGGACAGTGTAAGCTCAAGTTAGAACAACTTATTGTTCATTGTAAGTACTGGAAGGCCAGAGACATGCCATTTACTCAAAATGCACAATCTTTAAAATTATACATTATCATCTTCTTAAGGCTTCATGATGAATTTTCAAGTTGACCTGATAAAACAGCTCAGAGCAGGACATCATAAAATAATGATGGGGGGGTGGTGCTATAATTATGTGTAAATATGACATAAAGACACGTTCAGGGCTGACTCTCATCATGCATGAGAAATTTGAGGCAGATTGGACAATGTAGGCTGAAGTAAGAGCAGTTAGTAGTAGTTGTTGAAATGTGCAACGCCACCACACCTACTTGATTAAAGAAGAACACACAGTTTTCTCTAAAAAAAATGTTCAAATTTGTCAAGGCTTTCTGGCCAAATTTGAAATTGATCGGGTGAACCGGTTTCAGAGCAGGACATCACAGAGTAAAAATCTGTGTATTAAGTTTCAGTTTTCTAGGTTTAAATTGACAGAGGGGATGAATTTTCAAATATTTGTAGAGGGTGCTACGGAGCAACTCAATTATCAAAATTTACACCAGACTTGGCACAATGTTGCAACTTTTTGAGTATGATTTACCCCCCCCCCCCCAAAAGGCAAAAAAGTTTACTATAAAACTGTAATAATAATCCTTTTCATTTCCAAAAGGCTCCTCCAATAATCCCTTTTGTTCCAATCCATGTAGCTATTAAAGAGGCCCAACTACATTCCCCAGACCATGACACTTCCTTCTTCACCTTACGCTGACTTCTTTACACACTTAGTTGTTCAGTCTTTCCCCAGTTTGATGACAAACATCATTTTCCCAGTGGATCCAAAATTTGCTTTCATCACTTAATTCATGCTCATCACACAACATGCCACTCAGCAAAGGTTAGTCTAGCCTCTTTCTGCTAATGAGGGGTTTGGCCACTGCAGAGTAGGCTGTCAGCCAAAATGTTTCTAGTCTTGAAGATTGTATGACAGGACGGCTCCTTACCCTGTTCAGCACTGAACTGTCGAGCAGATGCAGTGTTGAACCAACTGCTCATTCAGATTCCTGCGACCAGCATCTTGGAGAAATTCAGTGAGTATGTGATGCTGTAAAGATGCAACATTGTAGAAATCACTGATTTGGAATGAGCAACTTATTTTGTTATGGCTGCTAGAGTCATCCCTTTGGCTTTCATTTATGCGAGGTGAGAGGTTTTCAGTCACTTTAGAATGGCTCACCACCAAGTCAGTGAAAACTGGAAAGTTAGACTGCTAGCTGAATAGGGTTTATCATATAATTAAGGATACCAGCACCAGTTGTGAGGTATCTATAGGTGCTCCTTTTTCAAAATATCTTTTCAGTTTTTTAAGTCTTTGATTTAAAATATATGTAACCCGAGAGATATGCGTAAAATACTGCTCTTGTACTCCTGTTTTGGTAATATCATATAGGGACAACACAGTGACCTTGACATTTAAGAAGTAGTAGGTTTTTTTTTTCTGTAATTTTGATCTCCAGTGTGTGTTTTAAATATCAACAGGCTATCTTTGTCATTGGTGTTGGCAATAAGAGTTGTCAAGACGAGCTCAATGGAATTCTGGTTACTTGAGCTGTGGAAATTACATTAAAGAAACATAAAGCACAAATAAATACAAAACATTCTCATAACAACAATAATACTTACATGGTGCATGAATTGAATGCTTGCAGCTAAAAAAGAAAAATTAAAAAAAAAATCAAATCCTACAATGACAAGAATGTGCCTAACACATGAATATAATTAACACAGAAATAGTAACATTACACAACAGAAATAAATCTTTGACTGCATTGAGAGGATCAAAATCAACCTACATGGAAACCCAACATCATCTGGAAACAAATATCAAAAAATAACTTGCAAGACATATAAACTTCTTCTTTCTCTTGCCAATAGGTCTGCTATTACTGTAAATGTTACAAAAGAAGCAGTTACACAATTACCGTAAATTTTGGTATACAACACTGCAATTGCAGTTAAAGAGCAAAATGATCATTCAGTTTCAAGTAAGTAACAGTCTCCCGGATAGGCCTTTCTATAAAGGTTGGCATGGTCTTGAGCTTTCCTTGGTTATCAATGGTAGAGTCACTCACCAACAAGTGAGGCTTCCTTAGACATCCATCTTGACCTGGGTAAACATCAGTGACCTTGGCCAGCATCCACTCATTCCTTGGTGCATTGTCATCTTGCACAATCACTGTGTCACCGATGTTTGCATTCCACTTCAGGACAAACTCACGTCAGACCTGCTTTAGGCTTTCCTGATTCATTTCCTTTACAGCTTCAAGGACCTCACCTCTTGCACCAACAAAATTTGTGCATTGATCAGATTGAAGCTGTCTGATGTTTCCTCCTATGACAATAAAATTATGAAGATCATTTATAAATGCATCTGTTGTCAAATCCCCAAGTAATTTGATGTGGATCGTACGAAAATACAGACATCTGACCAAAACAATAGGTAAAAGAAGTTGTTTCCATGCGTTCATGTGGCAAGCCTCACATTTTTTGGTCTTCAGTGCTACTTGAAACTTCTTGCACCATGCCCTTGGTGTTTCACTTGCTGATGATAGTGCTCAATCAGTGGTTGTGATACATGGCTGGTTCTTTGCAAGATTGCCAGATGTTTGACATGTGGGTGCAAAGCAGTATGCTACAGATGACCTCCCACCCTAAGGATACCTTGCTGGTCCAGGAAAGGATCCAATCTGTATAACCTGCTTGATTTGTTCTTGCTTATCCCTTTCTTACTTTGAATATCTTTGATCTTCTTAAAAAAGGCTTTCCTTTGGACCATGCCTATGATGAAAAGTTAGGCATATGCCCTTTCTTCAGGGTTTTGGCCTCATTGTTCCTTGAAGCCACTCCCTTAAGTTCTTTGATACATTGTCTGGCAATAGCTTTAACCACAACTGAAGCAACTGGAGAACCTCAAGAAGTGATCAAGCAGTGAGGTTTGTGTAGTTGAGATCTTGAGCACAACGACCTTGAAAACTGTTGGGTCATCCACTGTAAGTTCCCTGTTTTCTCATTGCTTGGAAGTTCATCTTGCCATAAAAATTGTGGACCTTTCAGCCAGTTGGAAGCTCTGACCATGCTTCAAGGGGCCTTAAAGCAGTGATCATACAGTATGTCTCCATTATCTTGGATCAGTGGTTTCCTTGTTGCGCTGGATTGATTTGCGACAAAAATTTGGAATCATCTGGCCTCATTTGTAATGTAACCCAGAATTAGCCTTGAATCTGTCCAGAGAAACCACTGCACACTTTACCCATGACTTGAGAAACAAGGACTTCTTCTTAACTGTTTCTGAACCATTTTCTTCAGGAAGTGATGCAAGAACTCATTTAGAGTTGGAAACAAACGTACGGATTTGTAGTTTGCCAGTACTGCAGTTGTCTTGCTTCACTGATGAACTGAATCGCTTCATCCCCTGTTGACACATCAGGCCATCACCTACAAAAAATGTCTTTCAATGAAGCCAATGTATGCTTCACTGAGGCGACCTTGTCCTTGAGCCGCAATGTGCTTGAGGCCCTAGTTTGCACAGCTGGGCGATGATGGTTCAGTGTGGGAGACTCCATTGTAGATGCAGTAAATGGTAAATGGACTGCACTTATATAGCGCTTTTCTAGTCTTTGTGACCACTCAAAGCGTTTTACACTACAGACGGCACTCATTTACCCATTCACACACACATTCAAACTGGTGGCTGAGGCTACCTTAAGCAGTGCCACCTGCCACCATAGGGAACACATTCACACACTGATAAACGCAGCATCGGGAGAATTTTGGGGTTCAGTATCTTACCCAAGGATACTTTGACATGTAGCCTGCCATGATAAGGGATCGAACCACCAACCTTCCGATCTCTACCATAACCTTTAACCTTCAAGTACCCTTTAAGTAAAAAAATCATTGACTAGATTATTTGCATCATTTTTGGACGGAATGTATCTGATTTATGCAATGTTATGTATGTAAAAGAATAAGGGATTCCTTGGTGTTTGTTTTAAATGGGTGCTCAAAGACTATAAGAGGCTTCAGTGCCTAACCTTAAGGAAGTTGTTTTGTTGGCAAAATGTAACCATTATTCATTTTGAACATGTTTAACAGTCATTTTAAATATGATTAGAACAGGGATAGGGTACAACAGTGGTAAAACAATGGCAAGGAACAACAATGGTGACACCTTTCAATAATGTTGCCTCAATCTTGTGGTCACATGTTGAAAACAAGTGTAATAATGTGACATTTCATAGGATATTAAAATAAATTGATGCTGCAAACATTTTTATAGGAAATCATGCAAACTCCTTTGTGAGAATATATTAATTTTATCAATTCAACAGTAAGATTATTATAATTTTCTATTATTTCAGTCAGTATCAGTATCAGTAGTAGACCTGGTCTGCGTGTCCTGTCCAGGGCCTTTTCTGATAACATGAAGTTGGCAAAATGAACAAACCACATCAAGATTAACACACCCAGACACAAGCCCGATGTGAATTACAGCAGCTGTGCTCTCTGCATCAGTTTACAGCCATGAAACTTGGTGCTGTGGGTGTATCACATTTTATAAAAATGTCTATAAGTATGTTGAACTTCACAACATGAGGGATGCATAAACATCAGACACTAATCTAATAGGTCTGATCATTGTAATCCAGCATGATGTGGCATTAAATCAGTAGATTTGGTACAAATCAAGATTAAGAAATGTAATAGCTGCAGTGGTGTTTACTATCAAAGCACCCCAATATGTAACACAATCTTAACTCTTTAGGTTATATCTTTTTTTTTTTAATGTAGCTTGAACATGGGTTTGTGTGTGATTGTGTTTGTGTATTTTGCTGTGTATTTTGTATGCTTCCCTTGTATAATATGGTTAATTCATAGTGATGTGCTCTATACTGTATTAGGTTGAATTTATACAGCTATTAAGCGGCGGCAGGAAATATTGATTTTGATCAGTGAAAAGCACCCTGTGCTGGAGTTGAGTTTATTAAACTGTTTCAAACTCTGGGCCCGAGCCTGTTTTCGTATATAAAAAAAAAAAAAAAAAAAAAAAAAAAAACCTTTCTCATCATAACCACAAGCATATTTCCATGACCAAACACTGTCACTGCTAATATATTTATGTATGTATATACTTTAAACTTCACATTACAGCCTGTTTCCCTGAACCAAACTTATGAATATGAAAGCATACATGCTCTTTGTAAAGTGTAACAGCAACACAGGGTGAGAAAAGCAGCTCAGTCCCTGTAGCTGTATGCTAATCAACTCCCACTGCTGTAACCTTTCCCCGTCCCCTCCTTCCTCCACCATGTCCCTCCTTTGGCTGACTCTCTCTTTCTAAGCCTGTCTCAATCCGTCTCCAAGTCTTCCAGGCTTCACAAAGAGGGAAGCTCCTCATTTCCTACATAGTCAAGCCCTTTCTCCACTTCCCTCCCAAAACATAATAGTATTTAGGGCCAGAGGCAGTGCAGGGCATTTCTACAAAGGTAGGTGATCCCTCTCAGACCTCAGAGGCTGCAAGAACAAGCACATGTGGCAGCAGACCAAATTCACCTGCCTGCCAAAGTTGACCAACACACCAAAGAAACATGGATATTGGATAATACACTGTGCTGCATAGAGAAGGTACATTAAAACTGACAAATAAAGGGTTTAATATTTTAAAGCCTGGGTTACAATGTTCAGGGTTAATACATTCATTCATTCATTCATTCATTTTCCGAACCGCTTCATCCAGGTAATCCCGGGTCACGGGGAGGCTGTGCC
>JAOWBC010003877.1:0-12844 GCA_028566105.1 Hypoplectrus providencianus
CCCCTGCTCCTTTCCTCACACGCTACCAAACAGCGGCATGCACTGGATAAAAATAATGAGGTCTCTTTTTCCCAGAACACAGCAGCGGAAGCTGACTGGAGCACAGATACTTTTTGACTTGGCAAAAGAAATTTGTCACTGATATGTGCAGTGATGCCAATGGCTCCCAGCACTGATCTCCATCCTCGGGCAGTTCAAAACAAAGGGGCTGGTGGTGAAGGGGAGACTTTGGAAATGCAGTGTAAAGGCGTGTTTCCCCCAAAACAAAGAATTGGCCATAAAGTTTATGTATTACTGAGGATCTAGCCCTCAACAGCATTCAGATTTATTACTTTATGGTAGTAGAGGACCGTAAACCTGATTTCGTACTACTTTTCACTTTTCATTTTGAGTGTTTTTTGTATCATCCTATCTTACAAACCATCATCATTGGTGCAATCCGGGGAGGCAGTGTTGTGACTATAATTTCATAGTTTGTACCACTGATATGAATGTGAAATTGCTAAATATGGCATTTTCAATTGTCAATTGTGTCTAACTATGTTAGCATAAACTTCTCATGCGTAATGAGAGTCCAGGGCTGAATTACTGTTGAGCGATAGTCATAGCACCTCCTGCTGGCAACAGGCAATAACATGTAATATCCAGCATTTACTCTGTGATGTCCTTCTTGAACAATTTCACTTGAACGTAGTGGTGAAGGTGTAATGGCATTTAACAGCTTAACGCAAAATTCGATGACTGACCATAGACACACTAACTAGTCTACTTCAGTGTACATTGTCCAATATTCCTCAAATATCTTGTGCGTGATAAGGAGTCCTACCATTAACATCTCTGCATGTTAATATTTATACATAATTATAGCATATACGATACCCTTCTCCTTACCTGTTTGCCATATCAACTTTAAAATTCATTAGAAAAGCCTCAAGTTGATTATGATGCTTTTTTTTTTTTTTTTTAAGATTTAGTAATTTCATCAAATGGTTTGGCTACGGCAGTACATCCAATATGTCATGTGTGATGTCAGTCCTGACCTGCAGACATCAACATATCAGTGTTGACAGATAATCATATTGCCCCCTGCTGACACCAGGAAGTATCCCTTGAATTGAATAAGAAATAGAAGGGCTATTTCAGGGCTCCACAATGAATCAAACTCCTCCCCGAGAACCCGGTCAACTGGGTGTGGCATCGCTGTAGATTTGAAGTACTTGCCATGAACAGGAAGTTGACCTAAATTTAGTGTACATTGTCTAGTCTGCCCCAGACTACTGTCATAGAGCCCACGCAGTAGGTTGAAGTTAGAGAAACAAAAATTGATATGCAGATGTAACATGTGGACACGTATAAAAAAGCCTATTGGACACCTACTCTAAAACCAACAGGAAGTCGGCAGACTAAGGATGTCTTTGGTTGAACTTTCACACACTCCTTCTAAAGATTTGACCTGATTGTCTTCAAACTTGGTCAGTAGCATCTTAAGACCATTCTGATTAAAAGTTTGTTTTTTTTTTGTTTTTTTTTTAAATATGTGGGCATGACATGGCAGTGATCTTTGAATACTCGCCATGAACCCTGATTTCAAGGAGGTGCAAGGACCAATTTAAGGGGGTCGACCACTTCGAGATATCTTCAAGCTGACATATTAATTTTGATTAATAAATGATGTTCTCATGTTCTTTCAAGATTTTGCTGCTGTTTTTTTTTTTTTTTGAAGCTGATGAGTATTACATTTGGTTCGATACATAATTAATATTTTTCTCTATGACCCAGGAATTATTGTTTAATTAGTGCTGTAACTATATCATACCATGACCTTTATCAGAGGTGCAGTTCTAGCATTTATGCAGTAACTCTGATCAGCATGAAGTCTCCATCATCTCATATAGTCACTGACTCCAAATTAGCTTTGACATTATTTCACATTAAAAATAATTTCTACATGTAGTAATGCATTAACATATTACTTAGACATGTAGATTAATTATGTAGTGTCTCAGAAATGTCCTCTCTCTCTCTCTGTGTGTGTGTGTGTGTGTGTGTGTGTGTGTAAATAGACTATTAATTTCTTTCAGACACACAGACACACACACACAATGCTGTAGGCTCTCATGACTCATGGAAGCACGTGTCCGTAAAAAGCTATATTAGCTGACTCGATCATGGAGAGCAGGATTATTTTCTTTGAATAACAACGAGGAAAAGCCTGAGCTGCTCTGTATCTCTCACTGTGTTTCTTTTGTGTGAGCGCATCTGAGCTGGAAAAAAAAATTATGCTCGTACGGTGTGCAGACATAAAAACATACATTTATATGCACATTAAGTGCGTCTTTTGTTATATTTACTGCCATAACATAAAACATTAATTTGATTTAATTTTTTTTCCGGCAGTTTCACGATCGTCTGTCACCTAAAAGAATAACCTGCGATAAAAAGGTCATAAGTCAAGTCTGTAGGACAAATGGTTCTATAATTATTGAAACTGGGTGTGGCCAATGAAAAGGGGAGTGGGGGGGTGACAATTGTTAAAGGGGGACACTTTTTCCAAGTTTGTACGACAAACGTTTTATGACATATGAAAGGGGGCATGATTAAAGCATAAGGGGCGGGGCTTTATTAAATATTGTTATGTACAGGTGTTTATGGCTGGACCCTCATCATGCCTGACAACTTTAGGGTAGATTAGAGTTAGAACCACTTCCTGTACATGGCAAACACTTGAAATTCAATGTGATGCCACGCCCACATACTTTAGAAAAAATGAAAACTAGAAATAACTTTTAATCACAAACTTCTTAAGATGATAATGACCTATTTTCAAGTCGATCAGCCTGGAAATAGCATAAAATTTGCTTATTCAATTCAAGATGGCCGACCTCCTGTTGGGTTTAGGGTATGGCTCCAGGAGACTTTCTTGTGTGTCTCAGCGTGTTACACCTGTCTACCAAATTACGTTTCTCTAAGTTTATTACCTAATAAGGGGGCAAAGTTAAAAACTGCATAAATTATGTTACTTCCTGTTGCCAATGCGGGGCGCCATGACAATTTGTCACCTGTGGTCATTATCCAGACCTTAACATAGCCTTATATCAATGTGACAAATTTGGAGCAGATTAGACAATGCATGCTCAAGTTAACGCCACTTCCTGGACATGGTGGGAACTCAAAATTCAGTGTGATGCCATTCCCAAACATTCTTTTTTCCAAACATGGCACTGACCAAGTTTGAGGGCAATCAGGTGAAACCTCTGGGAAGAGTCATTTTGCCACTCCCATTCTGTTAAAATACATAAATTTTGACATATTATTGACATATACCAAATTTGGTGAGCTTTGAAAAAGATAAAGCCCACAAATTAGTGAATCATTTTTTGCACAATAGAATTTCAATAGGTTCTCGCATTATTATCCCTCATTATGACATGTCAGCAAAATATTTGCCAAGAATATTAGTCACTTGTTCTCTCTATAGATGTTATTAGCCGTGTCTATTATTTACAGTCATATACTATGGCTTCTTGGAAACAGTCATATCAAAGGATGTGAGCAGCATGAAAAAGTCAAAGAGGCAGTGTTCAGTGCAGTCTTCTCACTGTGGACTGACACACAGACACCATTGTGGATTGCAGTTAATACATGAACTCTGACAGCATGACAGCAACTAATCCAGCCCTGCAGCAGCAGCACTTCAAGCAGTGAGCACACTCATGCTATCCTGCTTTGCTTTTCCAACTGCAGTTTGGAATGTGCATATATTAACATAGGGAAAATGTTAGACAGAGATCATATTTATCAATGCAACTGAAATTGAAAACTGTGACGCAGACCAGTCAAATTGACAATGTGTAATTGTTAGCCCAACCCATTATTTGAAATGTCACATGCATGGGAAATGGGACTAACCAATATAAGCCTCTCTGTTTAAATTAAGATAGACGTATTTCTCCGAATTTCTCCCAGCAGCAATATATCTAACTAACTTAACTGCAAAAAGAACTGTGTCATTACATCTGCTGCAAAAAAGCTGCAAATCGACCATCAGTAAAAAAAGCCATAAAAAACACATTTAGATAACAGCTTGGTATTATTTGTTCATATGCAGTTATTTGCAGCACTTTACTGCTTTAGGTTCTCCAATGTTTTCTCATTCTGCTGACTTAAAAATAGAAAAAAAATAGGATCCTATATATCAAAACAGCAGCAAACTGAAACTTGCAGCACTGAAACTAGCTACATGGCTCTACACATCAGAGTAATGCAGGACATCATCAGCCACTTACGGCAACTTTTTAAATTGTTTTCTTTCTGGCGTCTATATTAGTAACTTTCAAAAATCTTATCTACATTGACAAAAAGCAGTCTGAAGAACTCTTTTTCACTCACTTTTTTTGAAAACTGTTGGTGGAAATCTACATTTGACCTAAATATTGTTCTCTGAGGGTCTGTTTAAATGTTCGTGACACACTAGATATTGAAAACAACATTGTTTTCTGTACATATGTAAAAACAAGAACAACAGAAACAGCAACTCTGCTCCTAAAAATTCACTGAAATACTGTTCAATGCCCTACTGTCGATAGTTCAGCGGTAGAATGAGGGGAAAAACAGGTAAATATAGGCTATAACCAGTCTGCTTATCCCTTTTCAGACACAAAGTTTGTCCCCTTGCTCTAATATCTGGCTTTATGTTTCACTGCCTCGGGTAAGCTGACATAACTTGACATGTTAGGTTAAGCGTATTTATTTAAAGAGATGGAGAGAAGCACATTACCTTTGCTGGAGTTATTTTCTGTATGTTCAGTAGCCTTTTCCTCCATGGCTGAAGCTTGTGTCTGTCCTTTTGATCCTTGCCATAATACAGCTGAGGAAGCCTGGCTATGGCTCTGGACTGAAATGGGTCTCTGGACCAGGTTCCCCTCACTGCCTGCTCTCATCAGCCTCTCTCCTATCCGCAGCATGCATGAGCGATTACTTTGTGGTTCCTTTCTCAAGCTAGGGCTCTTAGACCCTGCTGATCCAGGTCGACCCAGACGTGAGGGGGACTTGGACATTTTTCCTGCTGGGCTCAGCAGAGCACTGGTTATATACTCCAGGATGAGGCTAGTCCCACTTTCTTTCCTCCTTTACCACTGTGTGCCTTTTCTTCTTCTGTCTCCTGATGCTCTCCTTTATGTCCCTCTTGATTCTTGCCTCCCTCTGTTTTAGCTCCTATTTCTTCCTCTCAAATGTATAGACTGTTGAAGAGTAACTTGCCAGGCTATTTCATCCAACTGTCTTCTTCCTTTTCAGAAAATTAAGAGTTTTGTGTCTTCTCTTCGTCCCCTCTTTTAGTGTCTGGATATTGTCCTGGAGTATTTGTGGTGGTGTAAAGGGGTCTCTTCAGCTCATCTCATTGAGTGTCTTTGCTACCCAGTTAATGCCCCATTCTCCTGTTATTTCTGCTTCACATTGCTGTACTCCAGTGAGTCTTTCCCTATCCATGTATCTCTGTTCCAGTGTTCTGTCCCTATGTTCAAATCTGTGATCAGTGTGATCACGCTGTCTCTTTGTCAGCAGTGAGCTGGGCACAAACTCCCCTGGGAGACTCTCTCTGCCTGTCTCTCTCTCTCTCTCTCTCTCTCTCTCTCTCTCTCCGTCTCTCTCTCTCTCTCTCTCTCTCTCTCTCTCTCTCTCTCTCTCTCTCCCTGAGCGTATGAAGGACTGAGTTCGGAGAGCATGGTTTGATTTCTTACTGTTTTAGCTATTTTATTTCTATAAGATGCACGTGTTAAGTTTTTTTGTTTGTTTGTTTAATAGTTTGCTGTGCTGTTTGATGGGTGAAGTGGGGCTTTGTTTGCCACAATTCCAGTGACAGAGGCCACTGCAGCGAAGTTTGATCTGCTGTTTTGCCAACAGGCAGTGCACTGTAGAGGAGGCAGGTCTAGTGGTGGGAAAGGTGGTTGGGTTCAGCAACCTGAAGTCTGCGACAGTTTTGGATAATATGGCTTAAGTTGGCAAGGGTGAAGAATTTCAAGTGGTGTTTCAAGACAATCCAACTCTTGTTTTACCGATTGTTAGCCCTGGCCACAAAGAAAACAGAGATCACTCCTCCTCCATCAAAAATGAAGTGTTGGCTAAAGGGTTTTCTCCCCATGATCTGCTTTTTTCACCCACAAAAATGGGCATTTCAGCACAGTAAGCTCTGGTCATTAACATTTCACAGGTGGACGCCCTCTCCCAGTTCTTTTTTGGCCTAGAGCTGTCCACAATGGAGAAAAAGGCTATTAACTCTTTATGAATGGTTATTGGCTCCAAAGTGTCAGCCTCATCTGAGATAAGGAGGTTTGCTGTTGGTTTGTACAGAGACTACTTTGAGAGTGAGACATCAAATAATCCAGATGTGCACTGCAGCTTCTTCAGTGGTTTTCCTCAGGTCTCCCAGAGGCAAACTCCTAGCTAGTCGCACAACTAACTATGCAGGAACTGACCACAACTCTGGTTAGTTTAAAATGCAGCAAAGCTCTGTGGTTGTATAGTCTTTCTGCTGATTTCTTTAAATATTTCTGGTCCATAATTGGACCTGAGCTGTTTGAGGTTATCAATAATAGTCTCTGGAATGGAAGACTCCCTCCGAGCTGCAGGTGGGCCACCATCATTCTGCTGCCAAGAGGGAAGACCTACAAGACCTGAAAAACTGGGGGCCAGTCTTGCTGCTCTGCACAGATTATGAAAAACCAGTCCAAAGCTGAAGTGATGATGTCCGTCATCCACCCTGATCAGGTGTATTGTTTGCCCTGCAGGCTCATCAGTGTCACTTTAATTTGAGATGATCTGGACCTCTCCAGTTAATTAGCTGAACAAAGTGGTCTTATTTCTATTGTCCAGAAGAAGCCTTTTTCCTGGATTGAACACGAATACTAAATGCAGACTCTAGCTGCTTTTAAATTCATCTCTGGATTTATAGCCAGGTTTATGACCCAGGTTCTCTATAGCGACATTATAAGCATCCTGAATAAAAATGGTGATAGATTTCTTTTGGGTTGGGATGCACTGGATCCCACAGTGTGTCCTTTCTCCTCCCTAAGGAGGAAGGGGGTAGGGCCTGGTCCTTCTAGCAAGCAGGGGTGTTGCCTTCTGGCTACAATTTATAGTCACTTTGGTAAAATGTGTCAGGAAGCACTAGGATAGAGGTCACCTCAGTCTGTGATCTTGTTTTAACCCGCTTTAAATGCCTAATACAAAGATGATCTCATCATCTCTTCCTGGTTTTTCTAAACGTTTTTTTGTTACAGTATAGGAACCTGCTGAAAAAGAAAGAAAAGCAGCGAAGAGGCACCACCGACCGGTTTCATTTAAGACATATTTACACAGATCAGTCTTCAAGATGTGGCGGATAGACAACACAAAAAACGTATAAGACCAGCATGAAAGTAAATATCTAATAAAACATATCTTATATTTAAAAGAAATTGTAAAATGCAAATGAAAACACAATTGATCTTAACGCAGTATCAGTGGGAGCTCTGTGCTTGTTTCTAACAGGAGACAGTGACACCTGAACTGTGTTTCTTCCAGTGTACAGTTTAATCTGTGGTTTTGTTTTGGTTGCTGTCACTGCAAAAAAGCTCTACAAAGACATTTGTTTACTCTTTTTTTTTTTATTTATTTTTTTTTTTTTTAAGCAAGTTTGTGGGCTTTATTGCATTAACTGTCATGTGAAACAGGAGAGAATCTCGTCGTTTTTCAAAATAAAACTTTTTTCCTGTGCGGCCCGCTACCAAACAACCCATGGACAAGTACTGGTCCACGGATCAGTGGTTGGGGACCACTGCTGAACAGGACTGTACTGGACCATACTGGCTAGAAAGGGGACACAATGTCCAGACTGCTGCCGAATCCAGGAGTCTCCATGCTGGGTCAGGTGGCGGAGTTGGCAGGGTGCCAGAGTCCAACACTGTAAGATCCTCAAGGCTTCCAAAAAAAATGTCTTGCTTTTAAAAACTTTCTCTGATGGTTCTATGTCCCCCTGAGTCCTCCATCCATATTTTTTGTTCCTGCAGAATCTTTTTGTCACGACTGCACCAGGCCCATCACCAGCCACACCCACACCTCACACTCCAAACACACCAGACTCTCCAACAGCCACGCTCACTCCTCACTCTGCAATCTCCCAATCCAAGTCACCTGTTTACTAATCAAGTCATCACCTGTGTCCAATTCCCCTCTGCCTACTTAAGCTCCAGTCACTCTACACTCTCTGTCTGTTCTCATCTATGGAGAAAGAAGGACTTCTGTGCACAGACTGCTTTCCCCCACATGTCAAGAAAACCTGCTCCTATTGATCCAGGTTATACCCTATTGTTTGGATTCCCTCCTTTGTTCTCCAGAGACTGTTAAGTTGGACTTTTAGTTAACCCTTTTTGTCTCCAGTGCTCCCTTGGATTGATTCCATTCATTTATGGCGACTGGCAATATTCACACAGTAATTTCTGAATAAAATCTTGCTGCAGAGATTCTACGTATTCAAACTCAGTTGTCTTGACTGCATTTTGCTAAGCAAGATTTATTAGTCAGTCTCTGTTAAATGGACAGGCAAGGCGTAAAATACATAAGGTACAATTATGCCTGGCACTGTCTCACCAATTGTTACAACTGTTACTACCCTCTGAGAATGAGTGACTTGTTCCCCCATCACTGGCACCACCCTCTGGGGACTTAAGATTGCAGGCGAAATGTTACAGAGGTGGAAACATGGCTTGAAATGGCAGCCAGAAAGGGGCTTTAGAATGCATGACACACCTGCTCAGCACCTGTGACAGAGTTATGTTGGTTTATATCACAATAAAATAATTAATTGGCAATTGTTGTGAGTCTATATAAATGCCTTCACCTCACCTCACCTCACCTCAGTGGGCCTATGCCTGGTCTACTTTAATGCTTCACTCTCAAGCTGTTACAATCAATAAAACCAACATGTTTGCAATATTCTACAAATATATTTGAGGAAACCCACAAAAGTAGTTGCCCCTGTCTAATGACTGTCTTTGATTTATTTATATGGCCTTTATGACTGTATGCATTTAATTTTTAACTTAAGTGGAACATTAACTTCACTTGTTGCCTTGATTTTTTACAAAATATTTAAATATCTTCCTTCATATTGAAATGTATACTTTATACTTATAATTTATACTTCTGTTGCCAGCTCTACTATTTTGTGGTATGTGCTTTTTTGTACATGCTTTTTTTGTTTAATAAAGTTAAGTATAAACACTGCTATTTGTTTCTTTGTGGCAGTTTATTGAAGTTATATAACTTTATTGGGAAAAAGCATGAGTATGACCTAGGCTAATCTACATAATGAAACTGTTTCACGTACCAAAAGGAACATAGCTATCAGAGAAACTTTGCGGTCTGAATGTTTTTAGTAACACTCACTGCTTAACTGAATATTAATTCTCTGCAACATTTCAAAGCCATTGAGCCAACACATCCACAAGAGGGCAGAATGGTAGAGAGATAGACATTGTACCAGTCAGGAGTGGTGTTGTTCAAGACACCTTTCATAACTGACACTTACCAGTATATGAAGCATACTTTGATTTTGCTCATGTGATGTTGTGTGATTTAATTATTTTTCTAGTTTTCTTCATTGTGTTTGTCCTTAAGTAACCTCAACTCTGCCTCTCTAGTATTATGTTCACACAACTCAAGACAAAATCAGAACATAAGACTGAGCCCTTTAATATCACATATACATATAATATGTTATGTATCTTGGTTTTAGCAAAGTTTTTGTTTGTGTTTTGACAGACCTTTCTGGACCTGTCTGAGTTTCAGACTATAAGCAAAAGAATTTGGTGTCATGAAGGTGAGGCAGTTCTTCATGTACCAGAGTCCAATTGTGTGAGCAAGAAGGTAGCAGAGTTATTTTATTGTCTAAATTTAACCATTTGAAAAAGGCACTTTGCCTGCAACTAATGTAAAGTGACACTGTTCCTCAAGGTCAAAACTGTTGTAGAAGCCTCTTTTGTGTTGTAGTACTCAAACCCCTCAGTTCAGTTAAATAGAGAGGAGATTGTTGTCCTGTCAGTTAACATTGTGAAAAAATCTAAATGACTGACATTTCCCTGTAAATTTACCTTTAACTTGAGGGTTAAAGCTTCACTTGGCCCTAGTTTGGTTATTTTCTGCCTTTTCAGTCTTTCATCCTGTCACCCATGTGAAGGTAAGGTGAGTTAAATTCATTAATTGTGGATTCACGGTTACGGTATACAGTTGGTAATGTTGTTTTTAAGTCATGGCGTCCCTCCAGGTAGAGGCCTCCCTGTCAATCAGACACGGGATCAGAACGAAGGCCCCTCCACAGTACATCGTGGAGAAGGTTCACGTAAGTAAATAGAGGGTCAGTATTGCCGATTCTGACTAAACTTCTGACCTATTGGTGTTTTTGAGATTTTTGTCTTTGGATGATATTGTTAAAACCTAGGATAGAATTTCAGCAAACTTCATGGGTGACAACCAAATATATATCTATTACAATATACATTTTTGTTTATGAAACAGTGACAAAAAAAAAAAGTTTCCCTTAACATTAGGGAAATATTTTTTTGAGGTTGAAAAGGAGAAACCACTATATATATAGAAAAAAAAAACATATTCTCTCACTACACATCTTTCTCTGTATGTAAGCATTCTGTATTTATTTCACGCTTAACACAAAAGGGTACTTAATAATATTAATAATATTTTAAGTACCCTTTATACAGTCTTTATACATTTCATACTTGTATGGCTGTGTAAATATTTCTAGTGTTAAATTGCTTTGTTCATTCCGTTGTTTTTCTAGTCCACCTGATCAGGTCCAAACTTCTCATGCTTCATCAGTGTCTGGCCCTGAACAGTTTCATGTTACAATATTTCATATGGCCACGCCCCTTTTCTTTAACCACGCCCATTTCCATAATTTGACCATGGTGCATACTTTAATGACATCCTCATACAGATTTCACCGGATAAACTTCTCCCTTGGTCAGTATCATCAGAAGGACTTTGAAAACAAACACTATCAAAAGCTCTGCGGACGGTACACCATGTGGGCGTGGCATGGAGGCAAAACATGGCATCACGCAATTTCACATTAAACTGTGTAACTTAATTTTTGGGCGATCTGGTCCAAATTTCTTACATGGGATGAGGGTCCAGCCCTGAACATTTCCACATGTTCATATTGAGAAATAGTCATAGCGCCCCCTGCTGCCGACAGGAAGTGACATGTTTTTCACCTAGCCCTTGCAGTACATTTGACGTAGAGACACGGAATTTGTTACACATATGTATGTGGTTGTGCCGAACAAAAAAGCCTCCTGGACTCATACCCAAAACTCAACAGGAAGTCGACGATCTTGAATTGAATGCCGCATTTTTGCGATTTGCATGCCTCGTATTTGAAAGCACTCATCCTAGGGTTTTAACCCGAGCGACTTCACACTTGGTCAGTCCCATCAGGAGGACTTCAGCACCAAAAGTTATCAACTGCATAGAAAATTATTAATCAGTGTGGGCGTGGCATGGTGGCAAAAAATGGCGTTTCGCCTAAAAACATCAGATTGTCCTAACTTCCTCATAGTTTGAGCCATCTGGTTCAAACTTCTCAAGCTTCAGAATAGTCTGGCCCTGAACAGATTTGTGTAATAATATTTCAGAACACCCTGCCCCTTTTCTTTAACCATGCCCATTTCCATAATTTGACCATGTTGCATACTTTTGTGAAGTGCTCGGTCTAGCGTGAACAGATTCTTTTTTTTTGTCATTTACATCATAAGGACCTTAAAATTAAATATGACGAACGGCAGCCTCAAAGGGAAAACTATGTGGGCCGACCTTGTCCACCTTTCTGTCATGTGATCAGGGTCCAGCCCTGAACATTTTATGTGTCAATATTTGCACTAGCCCTGCCGGTACGTTTTACGTGAAGACACGCAATTTGGTACACTTATGTAGCAGGTTGTGACGGACAAAAAAGCCTCTTGTACCTATACCGAAAAATCAACAGGAAGTTGGCCATCTTGGATCGAACATGGCGTTGTCAGCCTGTTTTTTTACCATTTCCATGCCTTCTACTTTACTGAATTCCTCAAAAGGATTTCACCCGTTCGACTTCACACTCAGTCAGTACCATCACAAGGCCTTTGGGATCCAACGTGATGAATTCCATAGCAAGATGTTACACGATGTGGGCGTGGCATGGCGGCAAAAAATGGCGTTTTGCCTAAAAACATCAGTGTTCTAAGTTCCTCATAGCTTGAGCCATCTGGTCCAAACTTCTCATGCTTCATTTGGGTCCGGCCCTGAACAGATTTCTGTAATAATATTTCATAACGCCCCGCGCCCTTTTTAAACCACGCCCATTTCCATAATTTGGCCATGTTGCATACTTTTACCAAGTGCTCCTACCTGTGAGGACATATTTCCTTCAAATTTGGTCATTTACATCATAAGCACTGTATGATTAAGTGTGGTGAATGGCTTCGTCATTGGTCAAACTATGTGGGCGTGGCATGGCGGCAAATTACAACCCTTCGCCATCAGACACAAGACAGTATAACTTCACTGTTCTTTGGCTGATCTGGTACAGATTTGTCTCGATTGATAAAACTTCAGCACTGAACTGTTCTACATAACATTATTTCAACATTTCTGCCTACCTTGGGTTAAAGTCTAGAAAAATGGATGGAAAACGATTTGGCAGGTAAACTGGTTACATGAGTGTGACCCTTATTTTAAGTGATGAAAAGAATTAAATTTTATTTAATTTTAATATATAATAAAAATAACAACAAACTCCCATTTAAGGACT
>JAOWBC010003880.1:0-12798 GCA_028566105.1 Hypoplectrus providencianus
ACGGAAATACATTGCTTTGATCACTGTGCTACTCTTTTTTTTATCTTCTTAAATCTATTAACAAAGGGATAAAAGTATAATTGACGTACTGTGATCCATGTGTCAGCGGTGTATTCAGGAACACTGTCCAATTTGTCAATGCATTAGATATGTATATACTGCATTAAATATTCCTACTGTAGCTAATACAGTAAATTAACATACTCTCACTCAGGTACAATTATATCTCATCAAGAGCCAAATTGGATGTACCGTCACCACACACACACACACACACACACACACACACACACAAATACACACACACAAATGTATATCTCTTTTGGAGGCATTATATTGACTTCCTTGAGACTTCAAGGTGTTTCGAGGTGTCACCAAAGTTGCTTAAGTCAGAAACCACAAACATTTACAAGTTTAGTTAGGTCACTTTGGGGACATTACATTACTTTGACTTGGTAAAAGGACTCTGGTGCTTTTCTCGTCTTAGCAACCACTCATAGCACTTTGGCACCAGAAGTCAGCACCCCCCCTACACTTTGCAAAGCCATCCTTTTAAGGACATTACATTGACTTTCATTTATTGTGGATAGCCTAACCTCAACCCTAACATTAGCCAGGACCTCAGAAAGTATGTGTTGCCCATAAGGTCACCACGAGGATAACTGGTCCCGACAAGCTCTGTATTTATAGCCAAAAAGATTCCTTAGAAGGTAACAGAAATACACAAAAAATTTATTCTCCATTCCATTACCCAAACCTTAACCATCACAACCGAATGCCAAACCCAACATTTAATCTTACCCTAACTTTAACCAAACTGACGCAGGTCTGAACGGTCAAACAGGCCTTGAAGGTCTCTCACAAATTGAGTACTGTCCAAAATGTTTAAATCTTTTTGAAAATGACCTAACTCTACAGGTCAAAAATTGAATTTGGTCCTCAGAAAACAGAATCCACAAGTACACACACACACACACACTCCCCTTTTTACACATCTCTCTATCTTGCCTCTGCCTCGCCATCTACTCAGTGGAATCACACCCCCCTCTAAAGACAGACAGAGAGGAACACCATCCATCAGGATCAGAATAAGACCTTAAACCTCCTTTCACTTCAGTCGGGCACTAATGAGGACACCTAATAACCTTCTGCTGGACCCCATCAGCGCCATTTAGCTTCACCCTCCATTATCTCTGGTAATTAGACTGAGAGCCAGCAAGCCCTGAGGACCAAAGGGGGGGAAAGGCCTCCTGATAAGCCAATTGGAGCCATGTTATAAAGATCAGTGAAATTTGACTTAACAGAATGAAAACACGACTCACCATATGGGAGGTACATATAAATAGATGATATATGACATCGAATTTGATAAGTGAAAGAAAGAAAGCTTGACGTTTGGGAGGATAATTTTGGTATGAAAGGCTTTCTTTTTTCAGCACCACTGTGAGTTGCTAGGAAGACTAAGTAGCTTCGGCTGGAATAAAACGTGTTCATGCAAAAGTCATGAAATCTCATCTACAAGCTCATCCTTTTCCAAAGCTGCTACTTTTTTAAGCATCGGTAAAAGAAATGCTTTATGCATGAACACACTTGACATGATGAGCCAATTAGTGTCAAGTTGTTCTTCCTGGTGATATTACCAAAGGAAGGCTCTGGAGTTGCAGGTGTGTGCGTCTATGAAGACCGATAACGACAAATCACTGCGCCTGATCATTAAATCTGAGGTAATGATAGCTTTATGTGACGATGCGTCCCAGATGTACTATTAAGCTATGAACATAGCTAAGGTCCGTGACCAGCAGTGAGTGAAAGGACGTTACCGGCATGAGACGGCGCTCAACAGAAACCGTGTCACTATTGAGATGGCGACATGAATGCACACAGATTTACCTGCACCTTTGATTCTATTTCTCTTTCTGCCGCCGCAGCTTTCTGATAGAAGAAGTTTTATCTTAACACAATGACAACATAACTGACAGTCCTGAAGAGGCCACTTTAGTGAAAGGCTTTTGAAGGCATCATTCTCAAGTCAGCTGGCTCCCATATTGGCTGCATGGTGTTTCGTTTCCATGTGAACAATCAGTTTGATTGACAGCTCTGAATGATGTCTTCAGTTAATCGCTCCAGTGGTGTGAAAAGGTCATAAATCACCCAATTATGTTGCCCCGCTTTATGAATAGATATTTTTGGGGGAATATTTAAAATGCCTCCGAGGCATATCAACTTAGTCAACCCCATATTTATTGAGAGGGAGTTGGGGGGTGGCTGCTTGTGCCAGAAATAACTGATAAGCTGAATACATTTTCTCAGTCACACTGTGGAATGTCACAGTGTTACTGGGTTAGAAAGTTGGAACCAAATTCAAGGTCAGGATTTGTGATTTACGACAGCTCTGACACGTTTCAAGAACAAGTTCAGAAAAAAAAGAGAAATAATTATTGAGAGAGGAAGGGAAAAAAAGATAGAAAATGCTGGCCAGAGAAAAAATGAGATTTTGGAACAGCCATCAGCACACTGTTTTACAGAAGATTTATCAAGCGTATTTATTTGAAACACCTTGTCTCTGTCAAAGCAGGCGCAATGTATCTTTTCATTCAGCTGTTTCTGATCAATACCCATCAAAATATAATGTCTTAGTTATTTTCATTTTACTTGCAGAGTCAGAGAAAACAAAAAGCCACAAATCTCAAGCTTGCACAATGTATAAATGAGTTGCAGAAGTTTCACTAAATGAATCAGGGAAATAAATAACCTCGACGTCGAGAAAGGATTCAGACTCTAAATACTGGAAAGCAAAGTCCTGTAAAACAGTGACTCTAAAAGTGGGGTCCGACACTCAGCCTGAGGGTCCCTGAGGGTTTTTAGACCCATTGATTTTAAGTGATCATAATATAAGTGTAATATTTTTCTTCTTTTTTTAACAGGCTTCATAATAATACACATCATATCTTAATGCTTAAACCTATAATAGTTCATATATTATTTGTTGATCCAACCAATCTATAACTTTTTAAAATTGTAATAAATGATTAATATGTACAGGAACATTTATTTTGTGTTTATCACTGTGTGTATAGACACATACTGTCTGGCAACGTGAGATCCGGTATATCTTTTTTTTTAAACTTGTAAGAGCTCCTTGGCTGTAAAAATAGTAGAGCCCCAGCTGGTAACATTAAGATGAAATGCTTCAGTTACAAATATATTGAGCAGAATCGTCAAAAGATGTTTGTTTGTTTTTTGTATGAACGTTTTAATTATCAATTCCAGGAGACCAAGGCTTCTCTCTCCACATGTCTTTCTTTAAATCCAAGGTAGGTTACCCTCAGCACAGGTGGAGGTTACTGCAACGTGTTCCATGCAGGTCATTTTCTTTTACTGATGCCTCTCACATGTTGACCTTCAGGGCTGAGAGATGAGGGGCTGCAGCCAATCCAGAGGAGGATTACGGGGAGATGTGACGCCACTACAAAACATCAACTTCAAGGGAAATGAGACAGAGATTGAAAGAGGTGATGGTGAAAGGTGAGAACTGAGGCTGAGGATCACATGTTGGTGAGGCTACATGTTTTATGGATTAAGCTTGTGTGTCTGATATTGTATTCTCATTTTCAAAGCTTAACCAGAAAGGAAGAAAGGTCCCGGTGAGAAGTGAACTACAGTAGCATGCATTGTGTTTCAGTGTGTGCAGGTGGTACGGTGCTAGGAAAACAGCAGGTTTTCACACAGTGTTTCACGCCACGTCTGATGTGTTACAGTCCGTATTCCCACATGCAGAAATGAAGATTTCCCCATTTGAAGTGACAGGTAATTTCACAGCACGACGTGACCCAAAGGTTTCACTGCTAAAAACAGGACTGGTTAGAGCATGAATAGTGTGTGGCTTGTTTGCTTTGAAACAAACCAACACACAAAACTGGTTGCAATAAGACAAATGAGTTTGTCAAGTGTCAACTGGTTTTACATGGCACTTTTTCCACAGTCAATGAGTGTTGATTTTTCAATAACATCTATTTAAAGTGTTGATCAGAAAGCTGTTTTTCCACTGGTGAAGCTGAAGTCACAATCTGGTGTTGAAAAGCATTTTTAAACTTGAAGGGCACTCAAAGAGTGCAGACCTCTGCCAAAGCTCAATGCCCCTATCTCTAAATGTTAGCAGAGGTGAGAAATAATTGGTGTAATCAGTACCATGATTCGTGATATGACTGTAGAAAGTATGTGGATGTAGACTCTGTTTGCTACTGTGTATTTACTGGTTTGCAGACAAAGACTGTGAAGCTTTTGAATGTGACATCCTGGATTTTGAGAACCAGAGGTAACCAGACTGGACAGGGTGGAGCTGGGAGGAGGAGGCTACATTTTCAACTGACACTAGCGCCTTTTCAAAGTTTATAAAAAACATCAACAACAACAACAACAACATGCACTGTAGGTGTTGGTCGGTCAACCATACCTTGCTGTTTTATCTATTTTACACAGTGAACATCATGCTGCATTTAAGAAGTCTTGAAACTAGCAGCTGAGATAATTTACTCACTAGGAAAATATTTACTGGGGGTAATGAACCAAGTGAGAAGTATGGTCATTTTCTCATTGACTTCTATGCAATCTGACTTTTGGTAACCAGTGCAGTTACTTTCTGCTGCTAATAAAAAGAGAATGAACAATTACTTTTCAGTCCTGAATCTTGTCACTTAACTTTCACTAGATTTTGTGGTTGCCTATTGTTTTTTCTTCCATAATCCTTCCTACAGACAAACTACAAATGGAAAAAAAATACATCATCTCCTTGGTGGAGGTTATGCGCTACAGTAGTTTGGACACAAAGTGAAGTTTATTTTACTTTTACAGCAGCTGAATTTAATTGTTCCAGACCATTTTCGCCGTGTGGAAATCAGATACGGGATTCAGAATTATATCCTGCACGTCTATCTGCTTCCTCCCTCCCAGAATGGATGAGTTATATTTGTGTCATACTGCTGTGGAATTTGAGCACACCAATTTACCAGCTTTGCCAGGGGGCGGAGGGCCCTGGTCATCTCCTGAGCAGCCCGTTCCACTCAGAGTAAGTGTGCCATTGAAATGAAAGTATTTCCTGCCAGTGCCCATTGAATGAATGAGGCAAATGCGATGACAGGGATATTACACTGACATGCCAACACTAGATCATAGAAAAGTCTATGCCCTGGGGTCATAAATTAGATTCTAATGATTTTGTCATCCTGTTAAAACAATAACTTTCCAACCCAGTCTCCTTTTTTGGCCTCAATAACCTTTGATTTATGCTTTTAATTTTTTGATGGCAAGAAATAGTCTGACACTTGCACCATTATGATGTTGATGCGATGAAATATCGTCACAATTCATTTTCTTTTTCTGGCCTAATTAGTTTACTTTAAAATGCCATCCATCATTACTGGTGTGGATGAAATTTGGAGAGCACTGAGAGGAGGGAGACTTGGCCAGAGGACTATGTCTTACAGTTGACTTCCTGGGAAATAAACGCTGGTTGCATTATTCATGAAGCTCGCCATAACTTTAATCTGATTCGTAATTCAAGACTTTCCTCCTCGGACAATATTTCACGTCACTCTTTCACAATTTCTTGGAAGCCGTCATTTCTGCAAATGCGTCTCCGGGTGGATTATCAGTCCTGCTCTTGATAGCATCATATTGTATTTCAACTGAGAATGCAGCATGTCTGAGATGAGATTAGCAGACAGCTTCAGTTAGTGTTCCATATTTTTCATTAATCAGATATGAATATTCAAGATTTAGTCTATATCAAGACATCAAAAAAACCAACAACAACAATAACAAAACAAAAAAAACACTAGCTCCTTATCAATATAACAGCAATGTTCCCAAGCTTTTTTTTTTTTTTGTTATCCTTTCTATGTCATAAAATGCATGAATATAATTTATTGTACTTTACTTTTAAAGGCTTTAGTCATCTTAGATTTAAATACTCTCACAACTGCATTTAAGTTGGATAGTTATTAACAGTTTTACCATACACAAGCCTTACTGAATGCTTAATATGTAATGCATGGATCCTGAACTCTGTACTGTGTTTGCATTTCCCACCTGGGTTAAAGAGACTCTTCTCCTTCATATGACAACCTGTAGGTTGTTTGTACAGGCAGCTTTTTACAAACTATGTTTACTTTTAATGTTAGGAGGAATCCCTAGTGGCTGGAGTCAAGCAGGAAGCCAAGTGAAGTATTATAAAGACCAACAAAGTCCACACATGGAGTAAGTGGAGGTGGATGGATGGGTCAAACAGACCAAGGACTTAATTTAACGACAAGCTATTTAAACATTTAAAAATCTAACACACAATCGCTCAAAGTAAATGAAAGGACTATTAATAAACAGAAATAGTGGAGCAATAAAGTTTGATGGTTCACAGACAGACTAACAGACTGTTCATGTCAAACTACTCTATCTACTTAACAAACACACACAGTACATTTAAAAATACAGTTATGAAAATGCATATTTCATATAAAGATGCTATTTGTAAGGTGATCATCTAACAATTTAGACATCACTTGTAACACAGAGAATTAGACAAGTCCCCAAAGAAGGTAGTGCAGGTCTTTTATATTAACAAATATAAAAACAAATCTGTTATGGTAATACTCTCCAAATTATGCATTTGGAATCATATTCTGAGTGGATCTTATTAAATGTCATTATCCTGAAGTGCCACTGAATAACATTAATTAATGGAAAAGGCAGAGGTAATTGTGAGGGCTGTAACCTATATGGTTGTTTTAATGCACCATGGCAGTGCATTTATTAATGATGAACTAGCACAGTGAAGTATTGGAAATAACTGTGTTTTCTCGAAGCTCAGTTTTCTTAGAAAAAGCCTGAGGCTATGGCAATATTTCCAGAGATCATGCAAACGACCTCTCTAACTTTCGGCTGTGTCTGTTTCTCCCTGCTGTCCTCTCCCTCCCGCTATTTCACCTACTGTAGACATACACACACATGCCAACAGACCAGATTCTCTGTTTCACATTCACATGCAGTACACACACAAACATTGGATTGCTTAATTTTCTAGTCACTTTCATTTAATGATATTTTGTCAGAAAAGTTAAGCTTGGTGTAGTTCAAATTAATACTTCATATTTCATGGAATATACACATGCAAACTAAGAAATGCAGTGATTCAAACAAATTTTTGCTTCATTAATAATTATGACACCACATCAGTTGGAAATTTGCATTCACAATGAATGACTAATATGTATATTAAAGTGCTCTCCCTTGCTTTGTAGGCACTCACAATTACAAGTCTTCATTAAAGTCAGATCCTTACATGATTGACGCCTCTGCTGACCTCTGACTTTTTAGTCTGGTCGCTAAGGGTCAGTCCAAAATGTCAGGGGTCGTAAGGTCAGCATTTAAATATGGCCTTCAAAGTCTGCCTGTCCTGCCAAAGTAAAGCACATGAGTTGTCCCAGCTGATGTTCTGTCATACTCAACATGTCAGCATGCTTTAGGCATAGGCTTTCAGTATACATAGGTAAAAATACAGTTTGTGGTATTTATGTGTGACCAAGCAGCTTCCGGCCTGAAAAGTGACCGGAATTATCTCTAATGGCCAGCAGGGGGCGACTCCACCAGGTGCAAAAAGAAGCCTAATTATATTAAAGTCTACAAGAACATTTGTTTGAAAAGTGATTTGTTACCTCGGACATTTAATAATGCATATATGACAAAAATGACGAAGCAAGTTTTTTTTTTTGTTTGTTTGTTTTTTGTTTTGTTTTTTTAATCATGATTTTATTTGGTAAAACAGCCCATAAAGCAAATAATCTCTTTGGGTGGGTGTATTTCATGATTGACAAGTCCCTAACGATATGTCATCTGGTTTAAGTGTTTAAGAACTTCCCCCTTTAAGTGTGTTTTTAGTTCATAAATGTGACCTGAAACATTTTGATCTCATTAAACTGTCTTTTTGTTATATTTTCATCTTACTAATCAAGTTATTTAGAAAGCTCTGATGATCACTTGGCTCCACACTGCCATCCAAAAACTGACACTTTAAGCCCCCAAAAAACATGTTGGCGATGAATAAGATAACAAACACAGGCTGAAAAACCCTATTCCAGAAACCAGTGGGTGACTTCACAGCAGTTATGTGCACTTCTTTTATACAATCCTTGTATGTGCCCTCAATACAAACACTAATGGAAAGTCTATTGGAATATCAAGGTCACTCTGCATTAGTCGGGATAGTAAGTATACACATAATAGCAAACTCTGCCATTGTGTGTACTGTAGACACTGAAATACTTTTATATCAGTGTGGATGTAACTTGTAATGCAGTGAGAACATGTGGCATAAAAGCTGAGCAATATATATTTATATTGTACTGCTGAACTGTGGATGTGTTTTATCTCCCCAAATGTTCTGCAAGATAGATCAAGGACACATGGACTAGTGCAATATTTTAAGCCATTTAAATGTATTGCTGCCCGTTTCTCATGAAGTGTAGAAAATCTCTTTCTTCGCTGAGAAGGTAAGGCTGATGAAACCAATGGCAAGGACAAGGCTACAGTGCTAACATCCTCTCAGAACAGAGACTTTACAAAGTTAGGAGTTACATATCTCTAAAGTGGTGCTTTAATGCAACCGTTATAACTATACAATTCTCAGTGTACCTAATGAGGAAAAATAATGTAGTTGTGCATGCTGCATGGAATAACTGAGGGAGCAATTTCAGCTGAAACTCTGGTAAAGCAGCTATATTCATGGGTTCCTGTCCTGCTGTTGTGGGGATTTAATTATCAGCATTTTACGTCTGGACGCTCTTGCAAACCTCCACGCAGGTTGTTGAAACAGAGCAATTATCATATCACATCACGCTGCATTATTTAGTTTAGTGTAAGCCCTACTCATGTCGAGCAGTGTGCGTACAGAGAAAGCAAACGGGGTGAATGACAAATATTTTAATAGCCTGGATTATGTCTTTGTATCATAGTAAAAAGTTATAGTTTTCTAGAGATGAAAATTATATCCAGAAATACTTATAAGAGAGAAACTGAGACAGAGAGAGAGAGAGAGAGAGAGAGAGAGAGCAGAGAAAGACAGAGGACAGATGAACAGATGTTATCTGACAGGTGCAGTAGGCCCCGCTTGGTGTGTGGGCAGCAGATATGACAGGGATTTTGCATACACTGTGAGAGCTAATGCTGTGCACTTCAGTACCTGTCATGACTATAACCTTATGGTCAGATACAAAAGTTTGGGATGGGGTGTAGGAGGATTAGTCATGTCGGTGTTTCACATTGTTGATGTAATGCGATCACATCGTCGAGAGCGCAGAAACCCGAACAACTCGGACTGACCTGGTTTGCAGCATGAAAACAATAACTTAATAGCAGGATAGGTTTTATCTCCCATATTTTCCATTTAGAAATGCATTTGCTCGCTTATGAGGGTGAGCTCTCAGCTTTCCATGTCAGTATGTGACTCATGTGACCAAAATGAGGCAGAGTTGATATGTTTGGATGCGTCAACATCACAAAACTCTCCTTGGAGCTGGAGCTGCATTTTTAACTCTGTTTAACCTGCAGCACTCCTCCTCCATTAGTCTGTCAATAGAGTGGCTATCTTTGCTTGTATGTGTTGATTGTGTGTAATTATTGAAAATGGAACGATGACTGGCAGATGCCCACATTTGGGGGGGTCTGTGTTTTTTTAGCACTTGGCGTGACTGTTGTTGTCCCTCTCCTGCCTCGTTATAAATATGCCAGGCAGGCAGGCCCCTTGGCAGGGGGGCGGTGACCAACAGCAACAGGGTCAAGGACAAAGGAGCCCCAAGCCACTACATGCAGAAAATTAAATTAGGTAACCCACCTGGAATGCGGCTGTTGAGTGAAGTGCATGCACACGCTTTAGTGTGTGTTAGGCTTTGTGCACTTGAAGCCTGTGTGTGTTTAAGCCTCTGAGTGCGTGGTTGAGAATGTGTTGGGTTGTGGGTTTGGTGGGTAGGTGGATGATGACAGAGCAAAGGTGTGCAGTGTGATATGCTTTAAGCAGGCAGGTGGGCACCTCTTAGGTAGGCTTAGCTACTAATTCCAGATAAAAGCACAGTGAACTGTGGTTATGTGAGGCTAAAACCACAAACCCATGCCAGGATCTGAGAGAGCAGTACAGTATGCGAAGATCAGAGGCATGATATTTCGAGGACAAATCTCCAAAGACTCTGCCCAGAAAACTTCAACTTGACAGACAAGAAGATATCAGTTTGTATTCTCCTTATTTATAGAAACATTGAGAACTTTCAATTAACTACAAAAAAATCAGCCAATTAACAAGTTTATTGAAAATAGAAGGGCGTATAGCAGAGATTTACCTGACTACATACTAAGGTAGGGCAGTGTGGGCGAATTGGTCAAAATCTTCAATCACAATATTGGTAATTTTATATTATCATTACTAGTACATACAAAAATATCTTTATGACATAATCACATGACAAAGTCTCCTTTTGTCTTTTGCTAAATTACGTGAATAATTAAATTAATTAACACTGCAATAGAAATGATAGAGAAAAACACATATGACGGACATTGATGTATATTGTTGACAGTATATATGGTCATATCATCCAGCCCGACATTATAAGTCTTGCAACTTTCAATACCTTTTCAATAACACATGTTTACCACAATTCTTTAGCATGATTGAAAGGTTGAAGGAACTGAAACTATATTGAAACAAAGTTTAAAAAAAAAAAAAAAAAAAAAAAAAAAATAAAAAATAAGATTTAAAACACCACCAGACCACCACACTTGTTTTTCGTTATAATTATAGAACCTTCCTTGGGTGAAATTAATTCAATCTTCTTGAAATTAAATCGTCTTCTGAAAAACAGCATAAAACAAACATTGTAATTAATTACTTATTGTAGGGAAACGGAAGAAGCTAAAGTTTTTATTTACATATTATCCAATTTACATGTGTTGATGAGCAGATGTTGATCAGAAGAATAACTGCTCCATTTAAGCCCATGCAGTCCTGATTTAGGAATAAGCTTTCCTGTAGACTGATTTCACATTTTCATACATTCTGCTGACCTGCTGTGCGCTGACTAAAAGACTCTCCAGGTAAAACTAGCAATTAACTGGAATTAATTAAATGGAAGTGCACCAATTAAACACTGTTTCCATTTTAACACACAATTAGTACCAAATTACATAATGCTTTCCAGGAATATTTGTAGTAAATAACAGACCTGTGAAATAACGCGCTGCAATGCGGTGCGATGAGGTAAATTCCAGGCTATGGTTTATATCACACGGTGTATAAATGAAGGCGGAGGGAATAAATGACCTAGAACGAGTAGAAATACAGCTCATGCCACAGGTGAACAACAGACCCTCACACACACAGCGTGCACTCACGTTTTTCCACGCTGTCCTTTCTGCCCTACGGCATTCATTACAGAGCTCATATCATTGGACAACAGCTGTGCAGGGCCGCTGTGCAGCTGCATTTTTTCATTTTTTTTTTAAAGTCATTCAGCAACATTTCTTACATAACTTTCACACCTTCTTCGAACCACATATATGAAAAGACTATTAATCAAAATCATGGCGCCAATGTCAAGGCCTGTTTCACACAATAATTTACCACTCGCGCCTATCGCTGAATCCAGATACCAAACAATCCAATAACGACTCCTCTGCCCTCTCAGATGGCCGCCATGTAGCACTGTAGTTAAATTGAGTCCAACGAGTCCCTGTGTTCAGTGAAATTGAACAAGCTTATCGTCATTGTATGAGTTGTGAGTTCTGCTGCGAGCTGTGTAATGTGGATAATGTGAGAGACGCAACATCAACATCAGCTCTGGTCAACCTGCCTGGTCAGCGTGCTGAGGCCATCTGAGAGCTTCTGCAGGAAACATTACAGTGTTGGAACGCCTTCAGCAGGGAGCCGCTGTTAACAAGAACAGGTAACTCACTCCATTTACTCAAGGACTGTACTTAACAATTATGAGGTACTTGTAATTAAGTGGAAAATGTTCTGATGATTTTCTGATACTTTCTGAATCTACTCCACTACATTTCACACCATCATAACACCTTTGGTTCATAATTAATAAAAACCTGAATAATGGTTTATTATCATGCATAAAATTAACACTTAATTGATCCCTTAATGAAATGCACAAGTTGCATTTATTGTGAAAATGATTCCCACCTTTTAAAGCAATGCACACATTAATGCATCAACAGTTATGATTAAAAAAAATAGTAATTAATTAATTAATTCATGATTCTTAACCACTTATCCAAATAATGACCTTGGGCACACTGGGCGAGAGGCGGGGTACTCCCTGGATATGTCTCCTGACTTTTGATTAAATCATATTATATGCAATATACAAATTTAATTTAAAAAAATTAAATAAAAAAAATACAAAATAAAAAAAACTCAAATAAAAAAAATTTAAATAAAAAAATCAAAAAAATAAATAAAATTTAAAAAGAATAATAAAAAAAATATATATATATATTTTTTAAATTAAATTAAAAAAAAATAAAAAAAAACATTTAAAAAAATAATTAAATTAAAAGAAAATAATTAAAAAAAATTAAATTAAATTAAAAAAAAAAAAATTTAATTAAAAAAAATTTAATCAAAAAAATAAAATAAAATAAAAAATAAAATAAAAAAAATAAAAATAAGAAATAAAGCTGCAAGCAGCCTTGATGCGGTCCCTAGCCATACGCGAAACTCGGGGGATGATGCACAATCTGGGTATGGCA
>JAOWBC010003882.1:0-12763 GCA_028566105.1 Hypoplectrus providencianus
ACACACACACACACACACACATACACACACACACACACACACACACACACACACACACACACACACACACACCTGCTTCACTTGTAAAAACAAAGTCAACAGGTTAACGTACACATTAAACAAACTCCAGCGAATATATTCCACAAATAGCTTCAATAATAAAAGTAAATAAATACAAAACAAGGATGAAATAAAAACTTAAACTTCTTCTGGAAAATATAAAATATTAACAAATAAACAGATAAAAACAAACAAAATACAAGATCTAAAAATCTTCCCAAAAAACAATTTTCAGCTTTGAGAAAAGATTTTAAAAAATACAGAGACGACAAAAGCTGAAATAAATAAAAACATGAAGACCTAATAACTTCTGAAATTAACTATATAGTCTGAAGTAAAAAAGTAATTAAAGAACATATATACCTGTTAAAAAGTACATATTCATACAATACGTGACTTATTTTTCATAATAAAATATGTTATTGTAATGTGTTATATTATATTATTATTATATTAATGTGGTGTGTTACAGGACACTTTTACACAGACACCCTTTTCCTTCTTGAATAATTTTATTAAATGTTCTGGTAATATTTCTGATTCACTCAGATATTTTCCCTTCAGGACTTTGTCGTGTTTTGGGTGGATAAAGCTTCACAGTAAACACTCACAGGCTTCTCCTGAATGCTGCAGGTGCATTTCTTAGTTCATAATAAAGAATAAACTGAAACTTGTTATTCTTTCTCCCTCAGAGTTTCCCCTGTAGCTGCTGAGAGCAGTTTGCTGAGTTTAGTTGGGGAAATGTTGAGTTCAAACTCAGCAGAGAAAGAAGCCCTGACGGTGAAATTAGCTTCATTATTTTCGCTCCGCCGCCTTTTTCAGACAGTTTACCAACTTTCAGACGCGGCTCCCGGTCCCGTATCCGAGCCGAACCGGGACAACAACCTGTCTCCCGGCTCGCAGGGAGGTTTTTTTCCCCCACTCAGCCCTCACGGAGACGGCACCGGGACCCGGACTGCCCGAGACCCGGACATGGAAGCTAACTGTTAGCCGCCGTTAGCAGCTAGCAGCAGCACCGACGCGCCTCAAACTCCGGTTTTTGAACATAAATGTGTTTACTCACCGCGGGACTGTCCGACAAAGTGTTCCTGCTGCCGCTGCGGGCCTGAAACTCGGTTCGGTCCGTGCCAGAGGAGGACCCGGGGAACTAACGGCGAACTTTGGGCAAACTGACGAACATTAGCCGAAGTCTTACTTTCCCGGCGCCATGTTGGATCAGGGCAAACTACTACATCCGGGAAACTGCTGCCAGGCACCATGGCAACCGAGGCGGCGACAGGCCCGAGACGAGACAGGGGATAAATAATATAATAAAAAATTATAATAATAGTTATAAGATAAAGAAAAATCATATATAAAAATAATAAAAACTACTTAATTACATGCAGTAATAATATTATGTGTTATTATTGTAAACAGCAATAATAATAGTAAGAAGAACAACATTGAAATTACTTATGTGTACATTTTTTTGACACGTTTATAATAAAAGCGATGATGGTGAAAAACATTGTATCCATTTAAATGAATACATAAATGATAATAAATGTTGAACTATTTATATTTACATCGTTTTTTTTGTTTTTTTGTTTTTTTGTAAAAGTTAAAAAAAAAAGGTTTTGGCAGTTTACTAAAAGTCACCAAAAGTATAAGTGTTCTTTACGCTGAATGGCCCCTTTGGTGCGCATGTGTACTTCCTCCAAGGAATGTATGAAGTTTCATCTTTATCAATGAAAATACATCAAACTTTGTCAAGTATTTTTTGATGAATCTGAATTTACTAAAACCTGACAGTGAATTCCTGCTTCCATATCTCATCTGGTCAAAGGAGAAAATAAACCAACGTTAAAACTGTTTAATACGAATCAGAGGTTAGAAAACGCCCGAGGACCGTTTCTGTCTCATCAGTTATCAGCTTGTTTTTATAGATCGACCCACATACTGAACCCACACACACACACACACACACACACACACACACTGGGAATTCATGGAGGAAGTGGAAGATCAAAAAATTGGAGTAAAGTAAATGTACTCAGTTACTTCCCCCACTTTTGTTAACTCTGCCACACTGCCCTCTGCAGGTCACACACACACACTGCAGGACACACACACTGCTGGTCACACACACACACTGCAGGACACACACACTGCTGGTCACACACACACACACACACACACACACACACACACACACTACAGGACACAGCCTCCGTTGATACACAGAGGACCTTTTATTTTATTTTTACTGGATAAATATTGTTATAAAACTCTATCTCTGTCTGCTGCTTAGCGCTGCTGTGTTCAGTGTTTTAGACGTTTACAGTTTGCAGCTGGAGGCTGTGTGTGTGTGTGTGTGTGTGTGTGTGTGTGTGTGTGTGTGTGTATTTGTCGCCCTCTGGTGGCCACAGTGAGGAACTGTGTCAAACAAGACAGGAAGTTAGACAGGAAAACGATCTTTCAAAGTAAAACAAACCAAAACAACCAGAAACAAGTGAACAAATAAAGTCATTATGTTTGAATTATTCTGTCAGGGCTCACAGTGTAATAAACAAGACAAACATCAAAGTTTTAATCATTTTATTTATCCTCTTTTACATTAATAACCTGAATGTTCCACTCAATGTATAAAAATGCAGCAACAATTTAATCTAAAGACCCTAAAGACCTGATCCACTGTGTGGACGTCTGTCCCTCTGTGGTGGGACGGAGCCTGAGACGTGACTGGGACTCATGAGGAAACCCAGGACACGGATATTTTCAAAATAAAAGCCACACACAAGAGCTTTATTTTGAATCGAACAGAAGCCTTGAGGTCAGTGTGTCTGAACAGTCGGCACAGTTCATGTATATTATTATATTTCGGCAGAATCAAAGCCTGAGATGTCTTTGCTGATAAAGAAACTCAGGATAGAGATTTATTTTAATAAGTTGCAGAAAAACTCTTTACACTTTAAAACTGAGAGCAGAACATGAACCAAAATACAGACAGGTGAAAGTTGTCAGAGGCAGATTACAAAAATATATATAAATATATATGAATACACATAGAATAAATCAATTGATTTGTTAGAAATTCATATAATTATTTTCCAAATAATCAGTTATAAACAGCTGTAATTCCCAGATGTTGTCAGTGTGTGACGTTTATCCATGAACAGATAACAGCAGCAACAAGAAACCAGCTGAATTTATTATAATTACACAGGTTTGTTGATTTTTGGAGATTGAAGATGTTTCAAAGAAATTTCACATGTATAACTTGAATGATCTGTATGAAGAACTGGATTCATAAAAATGCAGCAACAATATCAGGTTAATATTTTAAACAGTTTCTTCGTGATTCAGTCACACACACGTTGGACCGCAGATTCATTCATGTTTGATTTATTTTAATATCAATAATTATTTATTTCAATAATAGAATGAATGTCTGTTTTAATCTAATCTAACTCCTCCCCTCTGTGTGATCTGAAACGAGAAATAAACTGAATAATGAGCTGTAACTGGATCCGTGTGCTTCATCCTGTGACTCGTTTGTAATGTTATGAAATGAAATGTTATTATAATAAAATCAGCTGTGATAAAAAAGCTGCTGTGTAGAACAGAACCAGAGGAAGGTTTCTATCGAGGCTCCAGAGGTTATCAGCTAGCATTAGCACGCTAACAGCTGGCAGATATTCAGACCTCCTGATGGTGGGAACTCTGACCTCTGACCTCTGACCTCTGACCCGCCACACAGCAGCTTTGGACGGAGACGGATGGTGGAAATCTGTATTTTAATGTTTTCACTCTGAGTTTCATTTTCCTGGTGAAGGTTTAGCGTGTGGGGGGCGGAGCCTAGCGCGGGCGTGTGGGGGGCGGAGCCTAGCGCGGGCCGTCCTCCGGCAGCAGGCCGCTGTCCCTGAACACTGAGTTCACCTTTGGGATGAGGCTGGAGCTGAAGCTCAGCAGCCTGCCGTCGTAAATCAGCTGATCTGCTGTCAGATGCGTCTGTCTCGGAGCTCTGCAGACAAAAGCAGAAACAGCGTGAGTGTCCGGTGTCTGTCCCCGCCGGCTGGGAGGACGCTGCATGTGTCCTCAGCTCGTCTTCAGATTCATCTGCACCTCCTTTAGCTTTAGTTAAAACACTCGACAACTAGAGTTTCCAACTGTCCCTTTAAAAACAGAATTGTCCCGTATTGATCTGAACTGTGTCCTTTATTACTGTGAGAGTCAGAAATAATCAGGAAATCACCATCAGAAACTGAATAACAGGGAACTTTATATGGACATTTTTTGTTATACATGTTCCCAGGCCCTGTGCTGCTCTGTGACCAATCAGCTGACAGCATACAGAATACTCTCATCCCATTGGTCGAGGTGCTGTTCTGCTGTTGCTATGGAGACAGTGGAAGACAACAAGCTTTCTGTTTATTGTTTTATATTAATTTATACAGTTTGAAGTTAAACAGGACAGAAAAACTGACTTTATTCAGTTAATTTAGTTATTTTGTAATTAAGTGAATTACTGGATAATAATTTGTTTTCATGTGTTCATGTCACTTGAAGGAAATGGTTTCTCTCCAAAATAAAGGCGCTAATAAATTTCCCACGCCAGGAAGTGTGAAGGCGATCGGGTCGGCCAGTGAGGCGTCCTTATTTATTTATTTATTTATTTGTTTATCTATCAGGGAGTTGGGGACTCTATCCACAACAAACAACTAAAAGCAAGAACTAAAAGCGTGTGGCGGCTCTGAATGAGTGTAACATGAGTGTAACAGGTGAGGGGCTACCTGTGTGTTGGTACAGACTCACCTGGTGTGGTACATGCGTGCGATGTCCCTGTCCACCCAGGCGCAGCCGTGCAGGGACCGCAGCAGCCCGTGGACGCTCGGCCTGAACACCACCCGCGGGTTCACGATGAGCTTGAAGTTGCTGAAATGTGTCTCGCTGATGATTGGCTCCTGGTACAGGAAGTCCAGGATGTTGACCCCAGACATGTTGCTCCAGCCGGGGCAGCAGTCGTGCGGGGGCAGCAGCTGGGGGTCGGGGGGCGGCCGGTGCGCGGTGTTGGGGAACAAGTTGTTCTCAAACATGTAACCCAGGTCAGCGCCGTATTTCTGCTCCAGCACCGGCAGCAGCTCCGACCAGCTGGGACGAAGAATTAAAAACACATCATAGTTACAGTTTGACGGCATGAAGAAGAAGAAGTGCTTCACAGAGGACTCCAGGCTACCTGCTGACCCGCTGCGGCAGGATGAGCTCATCGATGTCGTGCTGGGCCAGGTACTTGGACCGGTACATGTATCTGTACATGCAGTCGGTGAGAGCGGGGATCTGGCCGAAGTAGTGCAGGTCCCCCGGGCCGTGCATGGGCAGCCAGCCCCGGGACACGTTCAGGTATCTGGACATGGACCAGGGGATCACCTCCACCAGACCTGAGAGGACAGCACAGGTGAGCTTCTGCTCTGGGAGATAACCTGCCTTTTATTCAGCGTCCTGATTGTCCAGGTGAGTGTCTCCAGCTTCAGCCAGCAGCTCCCCGCTCTGCCTCCACTGAGGCGGCCACGCTGTGCTGCTCCTGATGTTCAGCTCTGAACTGACTGCAGGGACCGCTCACCTCTCTGGGTGTAGTAGTCCAGAGCGCGCTGCGTCTCCGGGCTGGTGCTGGTCTTATAGACGACCACTCTGTCCACCCCCAGCAGCTGCAGCATCTCCAGACTCTGGACCAGCTGTAACACAGCACAGGTGAGCTCGCTGCAGGGCGCTGAAGGTACAGAAACACTGAGCCCGTCCGCCCTGGACTCTAACCTGCAGCACGTTGGTGAAGTCAAACATGGTGGAGATGCAGACGGTGAAGTTGTAGGGAAACGAGCTGAACTGCGTCTTCTGGTTCTTCACCTCCAGGAAGTCTGTGTCAGCCATGTCTGTGTCACAGGAAATACAGCTTTAAAAGCAAAAAGTAACCATGAGGAGGACGGCTACAGTCTGCCCATCATGGAGGACGTGTGTTTGACAGACGATGATGGAAACTGAAAGATGGAGGCATGTTTGGGCCATCCCGTCAGAACCACATCACCTGACAAAAGACACTCAATGAAAAGTCAGAAGATGAAAATCACAATGCATCCAGCAGCTGTTAACATAATTCCTCCTGGTGACTGGAGGCCCAGGCTGATCTTTATTCAGAGGCCTTCCTCCCCTAAAAACTCCCAGTTAGGACTCAGAGTGGATCTGTCAGCAGCGGAAATGGAAACCGTTTGTCCGGGATCATTGCACAGAAGGGACACTTTAGAGACTGAGGACACCAGAGCTGGGACCTCTGCTCCTGACCCCCTACGCTCACCAGGTCCTGGGTTCGGTCTCAGTACCTTCAGAGAAGTGAGCGGCGGCGGCCACAGCGATGTGAGTGAGGGCGCCGCAGTCTGAGGGCAGCGGACACATGATGTCTGCCGTCCCGTACGCGAACCCGAAGTGGTCGCTGTGGATTTCGCAGACGCCTTCGGAGACGTGCAGCCTGTCCCCGCAGCGCAGGACGCAGCGGTAGGCGACCGCCTCGCTCCGAAGCACCACCGCCACCACCCGGACCTGTCAGGAGACATCAGGAGCTGCACTTCCTGTCTGCCATCTTTAGTTACATTTCATAGGCTTTATTCTTTCAGACTGATCATCTCTGTGTTATTTGAACTTTATTTTGACATCCTCCTGTTCCTGCTGAGGAGCACTGACCTCCTTTCTGGCCGTGCGGTGCTCCTGATAGGCCGCCACCAGCACCGTCTTCGTCCCGTTGACCCCGATGAAAGGCTCCTTTTCCTCCCCAGGAGCTGGATGGGTGAAGAAGTTGAAAGGAGGCCGGTGAGACGCTGCCACCAGCTGGTTTGACACATTTCTCTGCACTTGAACCACAGCAGCAGTAAAGAGGAAGTGGAGAGATCACAGGATTAAAACAGCAATAAAACCTGCAGATTCAACATTATAAAAGGAACAAACGCAAACACATCTCTGAACAGTTCATGTGAGTGAAATGAACCTTGAGGGGCTGGAAACTCCTGCTCATCCTGTTTCTGCTCACCTACCGGAGCTGAACTTTACTTTCCTGTGATTTACACTCTGAAGGCCGAACAAAAACACGACTTCAACTGTTTTTATCAAAAAGGAAACAGTGACAGACAATGAAAAACTTAACGGCTGGTCCCGCCAGCAGGGAGAGTTTGGTAACGGGAAACAGGAAGTTAGATAATGAGCAGCTGAACAGAACAGGAAGAGGACAGATGTTGGGGGGTGTACCGGTCTGTCCTGGAGCCTCCATCACCTCCACGTGGATCTGAGGCTCCGCGGCGGCTCGCTGGTACCCGATCCAGGACTGGAAGGCCGGGTCATGTCTGCAGGAGAGCACATGTTTGGTCCAGGACGTGTCAAAACTGCACAAACTCAAAAACTGCAGCGAGTCCCAACAGCAACAAACGTGTTCAACGACACGAGGCTCTGCAGGCGTTTGGCTCACTTAAGTTTAAGTTTATTTATTTAAAGCAGGGACAAAACAGATTGATGAACATGTAAATATGATTATAAGCCAATGGCTCAGTTCCATCTTCAGTCCCTTCGGCAGGTTGATGTTAACAACATAGGAAAGTAAAATCAGAGGACAGTAAAATCAATAAAACAGTATCAACCCTAAACCAGGCTGGTTTTTGGGCTCCTGTTCTGAAGGCTGAAGTTCAGCATCTGATCTGAGCATGCTCAGAAAGGATCAGGAGGTGGAAAGAAGCTCTGCCTTCAATATTAGCTGCTCCTAGCTAGCTAGCTACGTACGGTGGCCCTGAAGGGCTCCGAAAATCATATTTTATAAAATGCAAAAACATTTCAGGATATGATTTTTTTTCTTTAGTTGATGAAATATGTTTGGGCTTTGCAAAGTAATTTTGCAGTTAACCTTCAGGTCACCTTACCTGTGTCAACTGGAATGTTTTCTAGGGGGACAGATTTGAGTGTGACACAGGGTCACAGCAGGCTGCAGTGGTATGTGTCTGATTATGTTTAATAAAGTTCAGCTCTATATGTGGTAACACCGAGTAACGGGAACAGAGTGAAACAGTCACAGCGTCTTTCAGGTCAACTGGACACAATAAAAGACATTTCTATAGCGACTGAAGGTAAAAATGAGCCGAATAGAGTGAAAACAGGCTGTGAAAACGCTCTGCAGCCATCAGGGACCATCAGGCTGCATCACAGAAGACGCTGACCCACAAGAAGTTATTTTCTGGTTGATTTCATGCAGTCTGACTGCTGGACATGAAACACACTGCAGGTTCACAGCAGCCAAGCCAGCAACAAATGAATGGAAATGTTTTATAACTGATTGAATCCTGATCTTTGCCCTCAGCAGCTGGTTTTACTGTCACAGCAGGAGACAATAAAAGTTCAAACTTGTTTGTGAAAGTCGCTACAAGATTATCAACATGAGGTTCACTGACCTCACAGCGTCCTGGTCCTCCTCTGACCTCCTCTGACCTCCTGACAGACTCAAAACTAAAAACTAAGCTAAACGAGCAGCTGAAACGCCTTCGTGCCACCAAACAGCCAAACCTGCACCTCAAAATGAAATAACACAATCCTGCCTCTGGTTGTTGGTTTGTGGTGTTTTCACTGTCGTCTCTGCATGTATGTGATTGTGTTTCCATGTCTGGATGTTTTTTAATGTTTCCTTTCGTTTTTTTTTTTTTTTTTTTTTATCTGCCTGCAAAGCAAATTTTCCCCAGAGGACAATAAAGTTAAAGCTGAAGTCGCTTCCCTTTTCACAGCCAGGACGAAACTAAACTCATCTGTCTGCTGATGTTTTCAGTCTCTTCACTCCAAACCGCCTCCGATCAGGCTGCTGGCGTGAGGAAATCCTCTTTACACTGTCAGTCGTTGAATCAGCTCAGAAGACTTCATGAAGGCAACAGGAAACGTTTTCAGCTGCTGTTATTATTAAATCTGCAGCCACAGTTTGAACCCGCTGCCTTCAGTTCACATGAAGAGGAAGCGAGTCTGGAAACTGAGGCCGTCTTTAGCAAAGCGTGAAGAAACAGCAGCCGAAGGTTCAGAAACGAGCTCCTCCCTCAGCAGCCTCACAGCACATTAGCTTTACAGTTCACAGGAAAATAAAGGCGCCAATGTTTCATCTGAACTCTGAGGAGCAGAATTCAGTTTCTCACAGATCTGGTCTCTAATTAAAGGACACATGGAGAATAAAGAGACGTTTTAACTTCTTTCTCCTGTGATAAAATGCACATTACTTTGATTACAGATTGTTTTCAGAGCTGATCGTCTTCCTGTCCCCCGAACAGGAAACGGCGAGACTTCAGTGTCTCACACCTTTAAGCAGCAGGAGGACAAAGAGGGACTCACCTGTATGTCCACAGCAGCAGGCTGAGGGACAGCAGGGACAGGACGGGGCTGAGCAGCACCAGCCGCCTGAACCTGCTGAGCTGGGTAGGCAGCTGGCCCATCACAGGGGGACGCCTGGCATCTCGGGAGGGGACACACCTGGACGGACATAGGACGGACACACCTTCAGCAAACAGCCACACACACACACCAGCCACCAGCTCAGGACTCTGGTCCCAGCGCCGCCGAGAGACAAACAGACATCTGATCTGTCCCCGTCCCACAGGTTTCTACTGCAGCCATGCCCTGTCTGTCTGTCCCTGTCTGTCCCTGTCTGTGTCTCTGTCCCTGTTTGTACCTGTCCCTAGAAAAAGGACGAGTAGAATCAAACAGATGAATCTCAAATCAAAAAATGAGAAACCATCAGAGGAACAGATGAAACGTGGACAGAGGACGGAGTCAGCGCTGTACCTGCTTCAGGCTCAGATCCTGCTTCATCTGATTAAGGAGGGCTGACCTCCGACCCCGGCCCGCCCCATGAGCTCACTCCTACCCGGCTCCCTCCTACCCGGCTCCCTCCTACCTGGCTCCCTCCTACCTGTCCCCCTCCTACCTGTCCCAGCCTCCAGCAGCACCTCATTCCTTTCATATTAAACTCACTCTGTTTCCTGGAGCAGGTTTGTATTTAAATTACTGTTAAATGATTAATAGAAGAGGCGAGACGTCTCCGTCCAGAGTCTCTTCTGTCTTCATATTTTAACCTCCTGAATATTAATTAGTTCTGTCTCTGAAATGAGCTCCAGTAGGAACATCTAGAAACCAGCAGGCACTGATCCAAACTGATCAGAAACACTGAAGGAGACAAAGTCCGTCTTTAACATTATTATTATTATTATGACGTGTTCAGAAGGACTGAGGCTCATTTGGACGTTCCTGTTGGGAAACTTGTCCAGGGCCGTTTCAACCCCGAAGACACAATAAAGTGTCTCCAGTCTGGATGTGATAAACGATCGTTGCTGCAGTGAACACACCTCGTTTCTCTTTGCGTAGGGTAAAAATTAACTGCAGCTGCAGTGAGGACACGCTGAACATGATGCAGATAAAGGAGACCGTTCACGTTATCAGGACGCTCTGAGCGCTTTGTCCTCCTTATCACGGCCGCCATAAACGCCTCGGCTGCAGCCTTCAGAGTAAACGGAGGAGCGGCTGCAGTGATTCACCTCAGACACAGTTTGTCCACTGAAGGAGCACAAAGAGTCCTGATGAACATCAGAGACGCGTTGATTCACTTCTGCTTTAAACCAGAAGGTCCAAACAGTGAAGGACTCAGAGAGGTTCACTGCCTCACTCTGATCAGATAATGTTAGTTTAACCAAATGCAGGTAAATTATGTTTGATAACTGAAAACAGCTCAACATTCATAGATTTATTATTTTATTGGTTACAAAAAGGTTTTTCCTGTTGGCCAAAACATTAAACTTCACTGTTCATTCAGCTTATATGATTAAATTAGAACTAAACTAAAGAATCTAACAGTTTAACCTCAGTTACCTGGATCTCCATCATCACAGACTCAGATCCATTTCAGAGACATTATTAGATTCTTAGTATTTTCTCTGTGATCCTGCTGAAGGAAAAGATGTTAAAATAACTGACAGATTATAAATAAATACATAGAATTAATGAGACGATCCAACAGAATCAGTTCAGCTCTGATAAATATGATGTTTGGGACACAAACAGCAGCTTTTAGACTCTTTCAGGCCTCGTTTGGTCCCCGGGCCGCAGTTTGGACCCACCGAGTTCAACCAACAGGCTGTTTAATGATGAAGCGACTAACACGGTACAAACAATGAGACACAGCGCGCGTGTGTGTGTGTGTGTGTGCGTGTGTGTGTGTGTGTGTGTGTGTGTGTGTGTCTTACCTGTGTGCTGGCAGCAGCTGCAGCTCTCACACTGATCTCGCGTCCTTTATCGACTCCACGTGTGTGAATCAGAGTCGATCCGGATTTAAAGACACATCAGGCAGAAAGCTGAAACATTCAGGATTCACGAGAGAAACTGAACCTGCAAAACAGCAACAGAAAGATTAAAAAAGACACAATTACACAAAAACATCAACATTCCAAAAACGATGAAACGTTTTATTGATAAATAAATAAAACATAAAGGAAACAACATGATTTATTTTCTGTGTTTCTGTCAAATGTTTCGGCCTCCTGATGAAGTTTAAACCTTTAAACCAAATGCATCTATTGATTTATTATTTATTGATTATTTACATCACGTAACTTTATTATTTCCACTGCGGACATGTTGTGTTTGTGCTCCACTGCATTTATTTTAAACACTTGTGTGACCAGTTTACTAATAATAATATATAAACAGGTTTATGATCATATTTTAGGTTATTCCACTTGGTTTTATATAAAGTCATTTAAATGAGGAAAAAGACAGAAACGTATAATAACAACAATAATAATAATAATAATAATAATAATCTTTGCCTTGTTTTTATCCTGATTGTCTGATGATGAACCTCTCGCTGCTGCCTGCACTGAAAACAACGATAAATAAAATCCTGCAATCAGGAAACGATCACCGCTGTGAGGAGGAGCAGGAGGAGCAGGAGGAGCAGGAGGAGCAGGAGGAGAAGTTTGGGAGGAGAAAAAAGAGAGGAGCTGGACACGAGTCTGAGAAACGAAGTCAGGAAGTAACTCACTTTACCTCGTGCAGCCGCTCACGGCGCTGTGACGTCATCCTCCCGGTCGGCCGGTAACGGACTCATTATCCCCGGGAGCGGAGGAGAGAGGAGGAGAGAGGAGAGGAGAGGAGGAGAGAGGAGAGGAGAGGAGGAGAGGAGAGGAGGAGGACTGAGGAGCAGCCGACTGACTCCGACCTGTCAGGGAGGAAGCTGAGATGATGAGGTTCCGCCCTGCTGCACCACACAGAGGAGGAGCAGGAAGAGGAGCAGGAGGGGCAGGAGGAGGGGGGAGGGAGTAGAGAGGAGAGGAGCAGGAGGAGGAGGGAGGGAGTAGAGAGGAGAGGAGGAGGAAGAGGAGCAGGAGGAGGAGGGGGGGAGTAGAGAGGAGAGGAGCAGGAGGAGGAGCAGGAGGAGAAGGAGCAGGAGGAGGAGGGAGGGAGTAGAGAGGAGAGGAGCAGGAAGAGGAGCAGGAGGACAAGGAGCAGGAGGAGGAGGTTGCAGGTGTTCACCTCCATTTTTGAAGGCAGAGGCAGCAGATCCTTTATATTTATTCTGACTGAAGCTCAGCTCTGTTTTACTGTGATGTCATCTCACCTCAGCTCATCTCATCTCATCACATCTCATCTCATCATATCTCACCTCAGCTCA
>JAOWBC010003884.1:0-12744 GCA_028566105.1 Hypoplectrus providencianus
TGACCAAAGTGCTGTACAAAATCAGACACAAATTGAGTAATAAATAAAAACAATGTAAAAACAATCAAATCATACTATAAACAGTAAAAACAATAGAGCAGGGATAAAAACTCAATTAAAAGAAAAAACAGATTAAGAATTAAAGGGAATAAAAGAGTAAAACGTAAAAAACCAAGGACTCTTGCCTAGCTGGGAGTAAACGCCAAGGAGAATAAATAGGTTTTTGGTCATTGTCATCAAATCATTCATATGTTTATTAATCATCAGGTTGATTATTTTAGCTTTTTGTTTATTAAGGTCAGCTGTCTACATGCAGCAAACACATTGTAAACTCTGCGACTATCATTTTGAAAAGGAGCAGTCCGTGTGTCCAGCTCTGGACTCTTTTTTTCTTTTCCATTGTACGACTTCAATTATGAAACAAACTGATGTTTTCAATTACATGTTTTAGGTTTTCACAGACAATGAGAAAACCAATGTATGTGTTTTGTTTATGCGACTACAATTTGAATAGATAAATAAACTTTATCATCGGACCATACACGCACCCCACTGTAAGGTCAATCATGAATTCATTTATCAAAAGCAAAATAAATAGCTCATTAACCTGATTTGGATATGAATTGTATTGTGATGGAGTGACACACAAACAACAAATACCTTGCAAATAAAGAAACAATGAAGAATTAATAGATAAAAAAAAAAAATAACGTGTATCCATTTTACAGGGGGCGTTTGTGGAGTGTTTCTTTGAAGTAACACTTCTATTGCTGTTTCATCTTATCACAATTTAAATTTTTAAAGTTGTGTTTTACCAAGTCGTTTCACGTCTGCAAACTTCCTAAAGATTTACCTTTGAATAAATTCTTACAAAGGTACTCTGTTTTAAGCACACTAGAGCACTGAGCATAGAACCAACAATAAAGTGAAGCGTGCCTCTGTGGTTTTAACACATGAAACATGCTTATATATAGTTACTCACAAGTTTCTACTTTCATTTTTTGTACAGCATACAGCGAAATAACCCACATATCCCACCTCTTGAGATTTGTTTCTTTGGTGTACACTTTCTCAGTTTACCAAAACTTCATGGCTGACTGAGTCAAATGGAATGAAATAGTCACTGTGTGGTATATCACATTTGCATGTTGTACTGCCGGAGTAACAGCAGTCCCAATCAAAGCACATCAGTGAGTTATCAGAGATAAGATCTCAGCTGTTAACCCAGCCCTCCAGGTCCTCATAGACTTTATTGGCTGGTAAACTGTGGTACTTTATACAGATCTGACAAAGCCTTTCTCTCCAGTCAGTGTAAGTTTTGATTCTGTGAGTGTGGTGCCACTGGAAGTACTTGTCATAGGCCTGCCTGTCTGCAGCCACGTGCTTCAGATAGTTGGCTAGATCTGCCGAGTTCTTGAAATCAGCCACATGGATAAAAGAATCTGGGGGAGCCAAAGCCTTATAGGTCACCCTGCTAGGCCCGAGAACTACAGGTATGGCCCCTGCTTGGAAGGCGTTCCTCCAGAGCTTTTCAGTGATGTAGTCCCTTGCCTCAGAGTTTTCAAAAGACAGGTAAAAAACACATTTTGCAATAGTGGGCAACAGTTTCCTGTTTGACAGGGGTTTCTTGTTCCACTTTCCGTACACCTCAATGGGGATATTCTTCTTTAGATTTTGGTAAACGTAAGCACGAGCCTGGTGAGGCAGGTACTTGCTGACCACCCAGCTGACAAGGCATGATTTGTTCGGAGCAGCCGGAACATATACCTCATCACCTCCCAGCATAGTCTTTCCATAAGGGATGGATATGTCTGCATCACGTCTGTAGCTCATTGTCCAGTTGAAGAGACCATTGAACTGTGTGAGATTTGCATTGTTTAAAGGGGGCTCCATTGACAGCCACACCCAGTGCTGGGAGGTTGGGCGATGCAAGTGAAGAGGCAGCGAAAAAAGGCCTTTTCTCAGCTCGTGGTGGTGAAAAACAATAACATCAGCAGCGTGAAAGGTGGAGGTATTATCAGTGAGGTGACAGTGGCTTATATTGTACTTCTCTAGACACGTATCTTCATAAAGCCTGTACGAGTGGCCAAATGGCCATCGCCACAACAGGATGCTGATGTTTTTCCCACGAACAACTGCATGAGTTTTCTGATGATAAAGCTTCTGCTCCAACAAGCTACAATAAAGAAGGCATGAGAGGTAGATGAGGAGAAGAAGGAGAAGGAGGCCGCCTTGGAATCCAGATGGTGTCATGGTTGGTAGGTGTATTCTTTGTCGAAAGGGCAAAGATTACTGGCATGGAACTCTAGAAAGGAAGGAAGGGTGGGTCACAGTTGCATTATGCTTCCGTATGTTCTCATGAAGGAAGGAACAACACAAGCCATTTTTTTCTTGATTACATTTTTCAGTTGTTAAATTTTCTTTACATGTTATTACAAACACAAAACAAATTAATACAAAGTTTGAAGGAAAGTACAGCAATGATTTTTTTTTTCTAATTTCGACAAAAAATGTGAAAATTATTCAGAAAGGACAACTAATTAAGTGATTTTTATAGGGAGTTAACCGCTGCTGGAACAACTGATAAATCTCTACTTTTGTCTAATTCTTCCTGTCAGTATAAGAGCAAAATCTTCTTCTGCTGGATGCTTGCTCTTTTTAAGATTTCATCTCAATTATTGCACACTGTGACTTTGATATGCATATAATACACATTCCATAATAATTACAACAGAAAGGAAAATGTATTATAATATTTATATTCTTATATTGTATATTTATGATACTATTTAAAAATCTGTATGTATTTGTAATAAAAAGCCACTTTCTGATAGGCATATTCAAATAACCTTACTTATGTGGGCTGATGATGAGGCTTCTTGTGAAATGAAACTGCTAAAAAAGATCTCTTAAAATCACACCTTATAGCTAGGTAGAGCTTAGAGTCAACAGAACATTTTAAGAGGGAAAGTTAATGCATTCGGAATGAACTTCCAAATTAAATCACTGTCAAACGTGATTTTTTTTTTCTAGCTGAGTATTTGGTATCCTAATATTATTGAATTGAACTGAACCTGTGGTAAAAACATGGTGATCAACAGAGTAAAAATTAGGTTGGCACTTACCTGGTGACATGATACACGGCTTTCTGCTGCCCGTAGAGCTTTGTCCTTCTCAACACAAACTATATAGGAAACACTGCTGCTCCTGAAAAATGTTACTCATTTTTTTTTCACACGCATACACACACACACACACACCCACACACAGTTTCTTGGTGGCAGGGTGTGACGGTTACAGGCAGAAAGAGTAACAACTAAAAGGGGAAATCTGATCACTTTGTCACTTCAGATAAAACAGCTTTTCTCTAATATTTGACTTCAACAAAGAATTGATATAATTATGAATTATTCTTAGTAGGTACGTGTGTGTTTTGCTATGCTTTACCACCACATGTTTATCTGGGTTGTGGTAGGGGTGTCACCACAGACAGCTGCCACCGTACTATCTTGTTTCACACTCATTTATGCACTGCTCATGCAACTGCTGTTTTCAGAATTAGCACAGCCAGCAGCACATGGCATTGAAAACTTAGCTGATTTTTTTTTTTTCTGTTAACCACAAGCTGGTCTTCCTTTTCCTGTTCTTGCTGCTTCTGCAGAGGAAAGGGGCACAGCGTTACACAGCTTCTGTAGGCACCAACCAAATCATAACATCAGCCTCTTTAATTCACAGCTACCTAGTTTGCAGTGTTTTCTTTGTAATGTAGAACCTGCATCCTCTCTGTGCTCCCACACATTTCTTGTTGCTTCACCCACATGTACAGTTAATTAATCAAACCCTTGTATTATATTCGTTTCTCCTTGCTCACTTTGGTAGTTTAACTGCTCTTACATTAAAACTAAAAACACAATTCAAACGTAATCATCACAAGATTTCTTTGAACACTTTTTAATGCTGTAAACAGTTTCTCAGTTTGGTGTACATCAATAACTGTAGTGCATATAGAATAAATAGAAACTGAAAATAATAATTGTATCCAAATTCAAACAACATCAACATGAGTGCACTTGAGTGGCAATGCATAAGGTTGGTAAGTGGGGTAGGGGTGGGGGAGGGGGGGTGTAATTAGCTTAAACAATGATAAACAATTATTATTGTTTTAGCTTAATCTTATTTTAGAGCATGTGAATGCACATTGCGGAAAACTTTTACCCGAATGACATTCACTGCCTCTAAAAAGAGGAACTATAAGCAGAGGTTCTCATCATACACAGTCAAGAAATAACGGCTTCACATCACAGTTGTGACCTCAGTGCTGATGTTTAGCCACAAGGTGTCGCTGTTGTTACAACAGGAGCAGGATGCTGTAATGGAGACAGCTAAATGTGACAAGAAATGTTTATTCTTAGATATACTTAACTTGTATTTGTATGTTATTATTACATCTTCATTCATGTAAACAAATAAAAAGGACCAACAACTGTCTTTTTTTTGTAAAAGATGTTTTGTATTGTATTTTTATTTTATTTAATGGCAATTTTAGAATATGAGCGTGTTATATTGAAAGCGAGGCTGGATGTGTGTATGAATATAGACTACAGTGAATTTTTAGGTGCTGTGCTGTGAAAAATGTATCTGTAATGACAAAGAGCTTTTGGTAACACTTCGTAATAAGGCCTGTGTCTTAGAGCAGCTATCTCCAACCTTTTTTGCACCACGGACCAGTTTCATGTAAGACATATTTTCATGGACCGGTCTTCAAGATGTGGTGGATAAACACAGCAAAGAAATTATATGACCAGCATTTATATAAATATCCTATCATACATATAATAATAAAACAAATGTTAAATGCATAGAAAAACACAATTGACCTTAGAGCAGCATCAGTGGGAGCCCTGCGCTTGTTTCTGCGCATACGGTCCCATCTGGGGGTAATGGTAGACTGTTTCTTACGTCCAGTTCATTCTGTAGATTTGTTTGATTGCTGTCACGGCAAAAAAGCTCTGCAAAGATGTTTATTTACTAATTTTTTAGCAAGTTTGTGGGCTTAATTGAGCGGTAGGCTAACTATCACATGATGTGTCAATTGATGTGTGAGAGACGGAAGAGAATCTGGTCATTTTTCAAAATAAAACATCTTTCAGACTCTGAATTAAACCGAAACAATGTCAGTTTTTTGTTCTTGTGCGGTCCAGTATCAAATCACCCACAGACCAGTACCGGTCCACGGACCAGTGGTTGGGGACCACTGTTTTAGAGCACATGCTGCTCACGTATGTCCAACTTTGCCCAGACTTCCAGCGTAGCTCTCATTTACCACCTATTTTCTCCACTTAACCAGCATAAACTACACTCACCATAACTTGTGCCAGATACCATGTAATTCACAGTTTAAGTATATTGAACGAATTAACATACTGTACGCTTTGCTTTTGCTTTTTGCACATGCCAGTTGTAACAAGTCATCATCGTGTGACTGTCAGCAGGAAAGCTTTGGCCATATTCCAGGGATTTATTACGTTTTGTCTTACAGCCCATTGACTTGTAGGACTTTAAAAAAGTATGTGTTGAGAAATGGATATATAGTATGCAGTGGTGGAAAAAGTATTTAGACACCTTACTTAAGTAAAAGAACTGATACCACACTGTGAAATTACTCCACTAAAAGTAAAAGTCCTGCATTAATGACTTACTTAAGTAGAAGCACCAAAATATCAGCATCAATATGTGGTCAGCACATCTAAATCTGTAGAACTACTTCAAACAGATTTTGCACTCAGCACCAAGAGCAAAAAAAATAACTAACGGCTCCTTTTATATATATATTTTTTTTTGTTGTTGTTTCTCATTCATCAATATAACCGGAAGAACATAACAGAATATAACTCAGACCGGAAGCTGGAAGTTAAAGTCTTGTCAAAATAAAAGTAGTGTGCTAACATATTAAGCAAAATAAAGCGACAAAAAATATTACACTATTATAAGCGACCGTTGTCCTTCTACACTCATGTGTAGTTCACATTTATTTTAATCAAGTGAAACTATAACAGTTGGTTGTATTCTGTGTGATGTGATTGAAACCTTAAGAAACATATAATTATATAAATAGGTAAATATAAACTATAAATAGTTCTCATGTTCTTACTGCTTGTTTTAACATGCTGCAGATTATTCAATAAAATTAACTATGTGTACCAAAAGCACGTCACAGCGTTCCTTACTGCATGCTTTTATTTTGAAATGTTAGAACGGAACTGTGCTACTTGTTCAAACGAAGATGACAGTAGTAGTGGCTGCATCATTCAGTTGTCCGAGAACCGGTGGACGCGCAGCAAAGGGCTCATCATGTCACCACTTGGACTAAAAGCGATTGTTGGTGAAAGTAAGTTGCGTTTTTTTTTTGTTGTTGTTGTTGTTTGTTTGTTTGTTATTATTATTATTATTATGATTATTATTATATATTATTTTGTTATGTTTGCATGGTGACATACAATAGATTAATGTCGAGCCAATGTGGCTCCTCCGCATATTTACTCTTTTTAACAACCATTTGGGGAGCTGGATGCATCTTCACACATTTTATTGTCAATAAATTAATTGAGATTAGAAATATAATTATTTGACATTTTAATGAAGGTCCTGTCATACTATTGGAGTATGTAGCCTTCTGTGTGGAGAGGAGCACAGAGTAAATCCTGCCTCGCTAATCTCTGTGCGGATTAAATGCTTTGACATCATTCGCAAGGGAAGAGGAGAAGCAACAGCAGCCACAGTGACAACTAAAAAAAAAAAAAAAAAAAAAAAGATTTATTTTTTCTATTCGCCAATGCATGTTTCCATCACTTATCGTGAAAATGAATTTATGTTTGTGAAGGAACAATACCAAATCAAGTTTATTGGACTTTTAAAAATTATAAATATATCAGGGAATATAATACAACATTTCTGTATTAGTTTCAAACATTTTATTTCCTGTAGATCAACTTTTCATTTACCGAGTGACCCATCACAAGTGTATAATATTGAACGAAATGCACAATTTCAGCAATGGTATTGCAGATATATAAAAATAAATGCAATTATGTTTTTATTTGGAAATACATGTTATGTCACATCCAAGTACAGGTAAATCCACACTTTTGACATGGATTATGCAGTATCAAATGTTTTGAAATTTCTTGTTCTAAACGTTTGTAAGAGCCACATGGCTTGTCACTTTCCTTTGCTGAGACACAGTTGAAAACCCAGAAAAATTCAAACAAATAAACAAAAAAAAACTGTGTGATAAAAGGTGGACCTTCCTTCAAATTGTTATTTTGAAAAACTCTTCTCTTAGAGGTCTGACAAACTGTACACATCTTCCCCAGTGTTTCATAACTGCTTTAGGTTTCCAAAGTGTACATGTCTATTGTCACATATATCCAGTCATTTATTGTAGGTCCGGTCTGCAACATCCATCTCTTAGTTAGGGCTGCTCCTGATGCCAATCGTACACCTATCAAGTCTTTTCTATAGCTCTTAGTGTTGATGGAATGACACAGAAGTACATGGTTTTAAAATCAAATGGTATATGTGTATTGTAAAACATTCTGTATTGATTTGTGTATATCTATATCTATCGTATATCTATCAATGACTTCGTATTTTTGGACAATCCCACAAAATATGATAGTGACTTGCAGTACTACATCCACTGAGAATTATCATTATTTTGGTGTGACATCATAAGTGGGGTGATAAAATATTGAGCTACATTTCCTGGCAGAATTCCTTCCAGATATGCCAGATTTAAATTTGGTAATTTTACCGAGCTGGCTAGCCAAGTAGGGGAATCCTGCAATGCCGGAGAGCTGTTGTTTTAGGTTTCTGGACCCTCATTCTTTTGCAACAATGCCACATAGTTTAGAGGATAAACAGCTTCAGCTCTCTGGAAAATATGACATTCAAATAGAGAGTGAAGGACCATTTTGTGAAAGAATAAGATAATTTAAACTTCCATTTCATGCAAAAGTCTGTCTTGAGTCCCCCTCGCAGCCTCTCGTTTTGTTTTGAGTGCTCTCACAAACTCTTGCAGAAGCATAACCTTACCTCTTGCTTTTGTCGGCTGCATGAACGTTTCTAATTTTGTATGTAATATTTTTTTGTGACTTTCTACTTCTACTTCACTCCGTTTTAAGGTAGATATTGCACTGTTTACTCCATTACATAGCTTAAAGCTTTAGTTACTATTGACATGAAAATCATAATACATTTAAACTGAAGCAGGACAAGCTGATTGCTTTTTCTCAAACTGAGAATTAGATTTGTGTTGAGAGGTTCTGAAAAGAAAATTTATCAAGTGTGGGGGCCTTTTCTGACTTTTTTTTAAACCAACCATCAACAAAGGTACAAGAGTGAACCGTTTTTTAGTATTCTGGCTGATTTACTCACTGAAGGTCTGTCTATATTTGTGTTTTACACATTGTTGTATAGTTATTATTGACAGTGGGGACGAGAAGGTTGTTTATGTATGGGGTGGGGGTTTGTTCTTTTTATATGTGATATGGTTTGTTTTGTTTTTTCTAAAAAAATGTTACTGTTTTAGCATATTTCCGTCTAAATGTCAATAAACATATTAAACACCAAAGTGAAGCAGGACAGAGAGATTCCTCAGATCTTTTTCCATACAGCCATCAGGCTGCACAACTACAGAGCTAGATAAGACACATGAATTTCCCCATGGGGATTGATAGAGTTTTTTTTTAATTATTATTATTATTAGGTTTGATTTGATGCAGACAGATATGAATGGAATGAACAAAAAGATTGCCACACTGAGAGCACTGTGAAAAGATGAGTTGAAAGGGTCACCAGGGCTCCAGAAAAGAATGTACTTGTTTGCTGAGAAATGCCATTACTCAGGAAAACCACAATAATTAAATAGTTGAAAAACACCAAAGGGGACCATGTCCCAATAATGCCAGACTTTACAAAGGCTGTGAGTATAAACAATTTGCACTCTTCAACAAGGTCAGAACCTGCTGTGGGGCTGCAGCAAAAATCAAGAATCATTAGACCAGGCAACAAGTTTTCAGTCTTCTCTTGTCCAATTTTGGGACCCATCTTGTTAAAGGTGGGATGTATTATGCATCCAGATTTGGTTTTTAGAGATTTTCTGTTATGTTTCTGTCAATTAAAAGCCGTGTGGTCATTCTCCTATTACCTCTCGCATCAACAAGGCATTCTTGCCCAGGGAACTGCTGCTCACTGAATATTTTCCTTTTTTCTGACCATTCTCTGGTAACATTTAAGATGATTCAGGCCTGGATTCCCATCCCATGTGACTTCATGTGTAATGGCTTAATGCAAAATCCTCTTGCCATAACAACGTTATTAAACAAAAAACCCCACAAAAGTTCCTTTATAAAGCGCTTGAGATTCAGCTGACCACATTTGAGATGTCTAAAATGCTGTGTTATTACAGCGACAGAGCATCTCTCCTTCCTTTTTCTATCCATCTGTGTGCAGGTTTGAGAAAACTGTCACCATGCCATTCTGTCAGGACTTAATACTGATTGAGCTTGACCTTAAAAAGAATTTTTTTTAAAAATGCTGCAAATAAGGCACACAACTAATTTGGACAGAAAATGTAATGTAATGTAATGTATGTATTTAACCACTAAATGTTGTTTTAGTGACTACTCTCTATAAATCAGCTACCAGTAGACATTTTCTTTTCAGAATCCCATGAGCTATAATGCCAGCTGTTCAAAAGCATAGTCGGCTATTTTATATGCAAGTAAATACAATGGCCTCCTCATTGATTTTATTTTTAGGAATAAGGTGAGCAATTTGTGGGTAAATGTCCTGAAAATACTTAGTCAGATTTCATGGTCAGATTTATAGCATCACCTAGCTGCATGCTACAACGTTGGGTTCCCATGGCAACACAATTCATATAGTGAGAACTTCAGGAACCCGTTTAGTGCCATTAATATGATTTTTGGACCAAATCTGAGGTGTATGTGTGTGCCTGAATCTGAGGGTATGAAAATGTGGACAGTGTTTGTTTCTAAAAATTATAGCAAATTATATGAAGTCAGGTGGCATCCCAATGAAAAAAAATTGACATTTCCTCTTATTTCGTTACATATTATGTCATCAGCAATTACTGTCGAAAAGCAACACAGTTGGCTTAGAATGATAATGTTGACCCAGTGTGAGGATAATTTGCTTATAACACCTTAGAAGCAGCTTTCCAGAACATGTAGACATACTTTGGAGAATGAATCCTGTGTAGTTGTTTGTGCGTGTGTATGTGTTTTGTTTGTGAGTGTATGCGTGTGTGTGTGTGAGAGAGAGAGAGAGAGCGAGAGAGATAGAGAGAGAGACGTCACATCCTCTGACACAGAAACGGCCCAGAATATCCGTTGGTAGCAGTGCATCAGATAAGAGGATTAAGAGGATTGGCAGATTAGAGGCAGTGATTGCAGTGGGCCTGTCCCTTCCAGTATTAAGTCCGTTCATGTTTAGTCAGACGGACAGGACAGATGCTTAAATCTCCAGTGAGAAAAACTGGGACTCATCAACGCAAGTGACAGGTTGTGAAATATTGTGTTCGGTCTTACATCAGTTTGATTCACACCTCATGAGCTGTGTTTTCCTGTAACTGGAAGTGCAGGTTATGGTGGCTGGGAAGTGTCAGGTGATTTGCAAACTCAGAATGCGTTGCAAAATAAAAAAGCACAAATGCCAATTGCCGCAGCACAAACGCAAAATGGTGGTAATTAAGTAGTGTAAAACTATAGTCCAACTTCTTATTCGTTGGACAGGCTAACGTTAGAGGCTAACGTTAGCAGCTAATGGTTAGCCTGACACCATAAAGCTATCTTTTCTGAATAACTGCTTTTGTAAAGGCTTAAGACAGACAGCAGAGTAGTGAGGGGTGTTTCTCCTCTGCTCCCATTATTTGCCAGTCGTACACATGTGAGCTGTACCATTAGCTTTCAGCAAGAGTGGATAACGTCACTGTGTCCCAAATTGGCCCGCAAATGGCTAACATTCTATCAAAGTATCACATCAAATAGTGATATTAATGAGCATGTCATGATTTCAGTTAATTAAATTGTGTAAAACTATAGTCCAACTTCTTATTCGGTGAACAGGCTAACATTAGCGGCTAACGTTAGCCGCTAATGGTTAGCCTGACACCATAAAGCTATTTTTTCTGAATGACTGCTTCTTAAAAGCCTAAGACAGACAGCAGAGTAGCGGGGATGAGGGGTGTGTTTCTCCTCTGCTTCCGTTGTAAGTTTACTTACGTTGTCGATCTTTTGCGTTTGTGATGCGGCTCTTTTGTGTTTGTGCTGCGGCTATCGTACTTTTTTCTTTTGCAAAGCGTTTTGAGTTTGAAAATTGCCTGACACTTCTAGGCCACCGTAGCAAGCATATACTGTCCCTGGTGGGGGTGAATTTGCTATTTTTCCTTTCTTTCTTTCTTTTGTTGGCATGTGTGGTTAGGGTGGGGTATTGTTTAAAACATTGCAATACCAGTACCAATACCATCCCTCCAACCTTTGGTGGCAGGGGGCTGGAGCTGATTCCAGCTGACATTGGGTGAGAGGTGGGGTACAACTGGACTGGTTGGCAGCTATCGCATGGCTGACACATAGGGCCAAACAGCCATTCACACTCTACACTATAATCTATAAGTCGTTAGGTACATGAAATATATTGTATTTGTATAATTTTCAATATGTAACAGTTGTTATTTACAAAGTATCACCTTCTGTTTTATGTGTATCTTTGATGTCTGAACTGAATTGGAATCAAGGTTGTATTTTGTAAGCAGTATACATGTTAATGTTGGAGCCTTGACTGATCTATCATATTTTCCTTCATTCAGAAATAATGAACAATGTCATCAAGAAGGCAAGAGAAAAAGGAAAATGGAAGGTAACAGTCCTGGTGTTCAAATCAAGTTTGATATTATTCCTTTTTGATCTTGGAATTAAATATGAGTATATAATTTAGGATATCAAAGTAAAAATATTTAGGCCTCTGATGTGTGCAACTGTGTTACAGGTTTTGGTGGTGGACAAACTCAGCATGAGGATGATCTCATCCTGCTGTAAAATGACAGACATAATGTCAGAGGGAATCACAAGTAGGTACAACATGTATGTAAGGTGAATGGTGAACATTGTGACATCAATTATATAGATCAGGGATTGCACTAACCAAATATTTTCTGTCATTGTCAGATTTTTTTTAACAATGGCAGAAAAATTTGAGGGCAGGTGGTCATGTTGACTGGTGGCGATCTAACTAAAGTTAAGGAGTCACATACTATAATGTCATGGCAGCTCAGCTTCAAAGTTTCTTTTAAAAGTACAGTAATTGTGATCACATTAATACTTTATTTTGCTTCATCATTGTAGGGTTGACATGATAAGTGACCCCACAGTCAATGTCTCTGTTTACCTTTTTTCTCTGTACCATTAAAAACCACATAATCTAGGTCTAATAGGATGGTCTTTATATTTATTACTTCTGAAATTTCTTCACAAAAAAAAAAATTAAATGGTAGGTAGAATAAGAGTATGACTGACTTTTTATGACCCTGTCCATTAATAAGAAGGACAACGGAAAAAGTCTAGTGTGCACCTGGGCCTTAAATAGGCATAAATTGGCAAGACTGGTCAATGTGAACTGGGGATGGAAAATTGCAATCTCCAGATTAAAATATGTTACATATAT
>JAOWBC010003885.1:0-12731 GCA_028566105.1 Hypoplectrus providencianus
GTTTCTTCTCATTGTCAAACTTGTAGTTGCAGGTCTGGGAGCTTCTGATCAGCTGGGCAAGAGGGTAGTGCTGGAAGTAGACAATTAATTACATTATTAGTGAATTCATGGGTTGTAGAGTTAAATAGTTTGTCCTGCATTTTACAGATGACTTGATAACCCATAGCTCACTTTAACTAAAGTATTGTTTTTTTCATACAAAAATGATTAAAAAACAGGGAAGTTCATTTAGATTAAAATAAAATTTTACAAGACTGTCGATCGATTGTCTGAAAAGCTTTTCTTGCTTCTTTGGAGACATGGAAAGCTTACCATGCCAGAGATGAGTGCCAGTGGGCTGGTGTTATCTCTAATGGGGCTAAATTTGTCACATCTGGACAGATCCCTGTTGAGGGTGATGTCAGTTGCAATGTCCTCTCTTGCGTTGACAGTGGAATAGGTCCTGCACTTGCCATGGATGGTGGGCTGAAATACAAGATTAGAGGGGATAAAACAAACATATTCTGAATTTTCAGCAGGCAGATTCTATAATAATGATCAAAATAATATTCTTTGAAATTGGCAATAATAGGTGCAGGTTTTCAATAATATTCTTAATTAATGAAGGTACCATGTTCTTGTTCTTGTCTTCTTCCACCAGAGGCACAGCCAGGGCAGAGATGATACCCCTCTTGATGTTCAGGATGGTGGTGGTCTCACCTTCTTCGGGGTACAGCTTCACATCGTACACACCCTCAACCACAACCTTCAGAGGATACCTAAAAGGAAATGTATGATATTTTACTTCAATGATCGGTGTAAAACCTGATGTGTTTGTACATGAAAGAAAATAATATTTTCCAGTAAGGATTATAACTGAGCAACATACTTTTCCATCTCAGCGGCGAAGGCATCGGAGCCGGCTGTGGGACCGAACACAGGGTTGCCCGCTGCGTCCATGTCCACCACCTCACTCAGGCTACAGCTGGTGGTGCGGACGATGAAACTACAAGTCTGAGGTACTTCAATTTCAACCTGTGAAAGAAGGTAAATGTTATTTTAAGTTCCTACTCGCTGAGAAGCTTAACATGAACTGAGAGAAACCAAAGGGTTTTCTCGTACCTTGCAAGAGCCCTTGGGTCCGTTCTTGAGCTGTGAGGCTCCGTTGATAGCGTTCAGAGATTCAGCTTCATATAGGTATTCGTACTTGTGCAGGGTCTTGTATCTTTGGGCCACTAGAAGAGAAATAATAACATTGAGGAGGAATATTTTTTATGTATCTATTTATTTCAAATTTTCGTCAGTCTGTTGACTGGATGTAACAGAGAAAATAAACGTATTAGCAAGGAGGCGGTTGTTACTTACATAGGCAGGTTGGCTCTTCATCTTGGGCAACTATGAAAAAACAAGATTACTTAGTAAATGATGCAATTTAAAATATAGCACAAATATGCAACTACAATGCATACATCCGCCTTCTGTCATGATAACTATTGCCACACAGGAGTGGGTAATATTTCTCTTTTTAAGACAATTTCTTTCATGTTTCTGGCTTCATTAAAAGCAACTTATGTTCGATGGAAGTTCCATGGAAGTACTGGAAGGCTTTTAGAAATAACCTTCCAGTACTTCCTACATGTCTTGTAACTTCACCCCTTTCACATTTTTCCAACTAAAATAATTATTTTAAACATCCAAACATGCAGCACCATTAGAACCTTCTTGGCTTTACCTGTAGCATTCAAATCCTACATCCTTTTACAAATATTCAGAAATATTTAGCTACAAACTCAATTTAAACTTTCAGATGTGAAACATGCTTTTACATCTTAAGAGTGTAATTCAACCTTCAAATCCCATTAAAATTGTTAAAAATGTTTAAATTTCAACGAGCAGACTATTATCTAGCTTACAGACTTAACCTGTGAACCTGAAAGATAGTAACATTTAATTCCAGCTAATAGCATTTTTTGAATCCTACTGATACCACATTTACAAATCATTCATTCTCCATCAACTTAGTCTTCATGCAGATTTAAGCCACAAATTTAGTTTAGCAGCAAATAATAAAAAAAATCCAAAAAATATTCTACAAATTTCACACATAGGTAGGATTGAATTCTTAAAACCAGTGTAGCATCAGATATTCAGTACAAAGACTTCACATTGCATTGCTTTTCAGAAGATGCCTTCTCTAGTTTTTAAAGTTAAGTATTACATAAATTACAAAACATAATTTATAACAAGATTTTCAGAGAATACAAAACATTTAGGGTGGACTTATTTGCAGCAGTTAAGTTTTTCATCAGCTGTCTTAATGAAAAAATAAAAAACTTAAAAACTGTGAACTACATTAAACCAATGCAAACTGTAAAGAGAATAAGTACTTACAAGCCAAGGCAGCTGTGCTGAGGAGCAGCAAAAGGCAGAGCTTTGAGTCCCCCATGATGGGTTCGTTGAAGCTCTCTCCCTTGGTATTGGCGAGTACTCAGACGAGACTGATTCCTCAGCTTCAGATCAGGGCTTTTATACCATCAGATGGGCTCTGTCAGGGGGCTGGGAGGCACTGAAAGTGCTTTGAACGCTCAAAGTCCACCCCACCCTCCTGTGTGGAGGGACAAAGGCAAAGGTACTCAAAGCACACAAGCTTACAAAACTGATCAATTCCGTTAAATCTTCAAAATGCCCCTTGTTAACTGCATGAAAGGGGCTTTTTTGATTAAAAAGTTAACACACATTGGACATCAGATGCGATTTTATGAATGAGAATAATAAACCTAAGCCTTATCAGAAACTGGCAGTTTTATAATACCACTCATTAAGTTGATACATTCATAAAAAGCAGATGTGTGGTCACAATGATTTTAACGTTTTCATTTATATCCAGGCCCGTTTCTCCTTTTTGTCAATTGCCAGCAAAGGAAGTTATACATGGTTAACAAGTGGTTGGTTAAATAAGCCATTTAATAAAATAAGAATTAATATATTTCCTGTGATTTACTGTAACTGATTAGGGTTAGGGTTAGACGTTGGTAAGACATTTAACAGTTAGAGAATTCATTTGATCGTACGTGGATTAAATTTAGGTTGCATTGTTTCAAAGGTTCATAATCACAAGTTATTTTTGAACTTTTGCTGTAAAAAGGCAGTAAACGGAGGTAACAGCTCCAGTGTGAATTGGGGCACTGATAAACACTCATTAGTGGCTGTGAGTGATCAAGGCGTGCTCAAAACACAAAGTCCCTCTTGATGTGAAAAAGATGATAAACTTATCAGCTGCTTTATCACTTGAGGATAATTACCAAAAAGCAAACCAACACCAGAAAGCATAATTTTCTTTGGATGTAATAGTAGTACTTTAATGTTTGTTCAGTCACTTTTTTTCTGCTGTTGATGTTTTCATATTTTTTTTTTACATAGACTTTGCTCATTAATACTACATTAAGACATAACACTTCTGCTGAGTTAGGAAAAAATACCTTTATCTATCATGATCAGTTTTCCATTAATCCAGTCATATCTATATGCATTCATGAAACACTACACAGCACACATTAGGACGAATCATTGCAGTGTGAATATTCAAGGTGTCATACTTACAGAACCGTACCTTGTAAGACTTAGACGCTTGTTGTTCTGCTTCCACTGCCACAAGCTCGAATGAAAACAGTGAAAACATTTACCAAACTTCTATATAGGTTAAATCATGAACTTTGATCTACAAAGAATCACAGGTTCATGCAGGGTTTGATTTGATGTTTAAATTGGCACTGATGTCCAGTTTTTGGCAGGAAAAGCGCATGCACGTAATAAACAAACAGCAATGACATTGGTTTTCCAAAATTATTTTCTCTAATTCGCAATTTTATCAAATAAATTAAATGTATTCGTACGTATTAAGTTTGAGGTGGAAATGCTTTTTCTTTTCATTCTTTTATTGTGCATCGATCACATAACTACATCAGAACATTGTGAAATGTTCTGTTGCAATATATCCCAATCAGGACCTTTTTGTTAGATACTGACAGTGTTTGCACTGACAGACATGTACACAGATAGAGTCCAAAGGGGACTTGAGCCTCTTTTGGCACTTAGCTGATGCTTTAATCCTTCATGCATGAGCTCCATCTATTTATATGCATGTAGATTTAAATTAGATTAAAAAAAAAACAAAAAACAATCATATTTGCATTAATCAGTGGTAGATGTGTGCTATTGTCTGAGGTTTATCCTGCCAGGCCTCATTGCAGTTAAGCAATGCATCTCTATTCTCTCAATGATCTTAAAGGATTTAGTAGGAAAGGGTACTTTAAAGAAAACATCACAGAATCAAATACTACATTCAGTGGATTATTTAGCAGTATGCATCACTTTGTCGCCAAGGGTTAGGGTTAAACTCACTTTACTTAGTGTGTCATGTGTGAAGAAAAGAGAGTGATTTTAAACTCAGTGACCTGCATCACAGGAGACGGACATGTGCAGAGCAGCTGTAGGCACTCTTGCCTAATCAATCATTGGGCATAAAGTTCAACTTTATTTAATTCACAGAGAACATTGATTATATTTTCTAAGTACTGTTCAACTTTCTTATTTTCTTTTTTTCTCGTTGTTGAACGTAGTCAGAAAAGTACATATAGCATCCTGACAGTGCATGATCAAGCTGCATGATAACATTAACACGTGACAATCTGAGATACAGCAGGGCAGATGTTATTGGCTGTATGCGTCTCTTGTCTTCTTAATCACATTTCCCAACCCCTCAGTATGGATTGTTGTGCTGAGTAGTATGCTAAAGCTGCAAACACCAGCTTTGTCATCAAATAGGCTTTGAGTTAGCTTTAACCAAGATCATCAAAATGATTGTGGGGCAAAGATCACACTTTGACTGCTGATTTGATCAAATCTTATATAGCCATAGCCCTAAAATACAACTAGAAAATGATTGAACATTTCATTTAGCTTTTAATACATAGAAAACATGCAGATCTTGCTTTCAGTATTATCAGACAGGCAATTAAACACTTGAAGAAAGTTCCTAGCTGTTCTTTGGATTGCTGTACTTTTTGCTGCGAAAGCTATGCTTTCGGCATGTAATTGTAGGCAGGGCAAAGCTCTTAAAGGGATAAAATTATCTGATGTGACCAACCAAGAAGGCCCAGTCAACAAGGCCCAGTTATCTGGATTCCCTTTAACCCAACCCTGTTTCCAGGTCTGCAATGTGCATCCATTCATATGCCATGCATACTGCACACTTGACAGTAATTTACACTCTGTGTCTCTTTGCAGACACAATGCTGCAACATGATAGATTCAATCACTGTCAACCAGTGTTCATGTGTCTCTCTAACTTGAAATTTTGCATGAGTTAATATTGCTGAAATAATTTTATACAGATACAGATATTCTCTAAAATGTATTCTATCAACAATACTATGTAACAATATTATCTACCAGTTTGTGTCACACTGAATTAGCATTGGTTTACATGCAGTTTTGTACTTAAAATGTGTAATGCAATCTTGTAGCGCAAAAAAAGAATTTCCAACGCTGTTGGATGCAGAATGCAGGTTGCAATATATTCACCTCCAGTTGACTGACCTACAGTATTAGTCAATCTGCTTGGGCAAACATTAGCTGAAAGTCCAGACACAATGAAGTTATGCACTGGGTATCTCTGTGTCATAAACGACCATGTTCCCTCAAAGTGATATTGTTCCTCAGCTTTATCTGGTACTGACAGATAGCACTTTAAAACCAAATCTGATAAAACTCTACTGATAGAACCGTTCTATGAAGACGGATCAAAGTTTAGCACGCGCCTCACAGCCTACCGAATACATGCATTACATGTACATGCATAAAGGGTTCACGTGTGCAGGAATCCCGAAATCTGTGCATTGTAAGCACAAAGATCCCCTGAATGGTAAAATATTAAGAAATTCTCAGGACCAATGAATCAGAGAAACCATGCTACAAAGCTAATTATTACTTAATTGATGTTCAACTAATCCATTTATACAAATTGAGACAATAATATAGAATTTGGTTGTATGCAGGTAAAGAATGTATGTTGAATGAGGCAGATTTAGCATATTATTAGGTTTCCCCTTAATAACAGTTTATAGGAATTTTCAACATGTCTGGACCCAAAAGGCCTACATAATCCTTGGCATTTCTAATTAAACTTAAAGCAACCAATAAATGCAAGGGGAAATCTTGGCCCAGATATTTTTTATCAGAATATCTGCTGACACCGGGACCCCATAAATGTTGGCCATCGCCTCCCAGAAGCTTAATCATCTTCGTACAAATAGTGGATTGGGTTCTGAGACTGGTGAACCACCAACCATGATTTACCATTCATCTGGTTAAAAATATCGGAAAATCGGACTCTTTAGTTTGTTATATTGCACACATTGTACCCTAAATATTTTATGTAAATAAATAATTTTTAAAAAAGCACTAAATGTAGTTTACCCTGTGCATGAATTTGCACAGCTAAATTTGTCCATGTGTCATAACTTAAGTGTCGTGATCTTTCTATCTTCACCCGTACAGAACATGCAGTAAATTGTGCCTGTACAGTACATAATATACATTGGACATTTGGCTTCCTTCCAGTAGACATATCCCAACATACATTTACACACACATACATCATTGCTGGACTTTGAAACTGCGTTGGATTTAACCTTTGTTCTACTGTGTGTCTGAAGACCTCCCTGACTTTATGATGCCAGATGTCACTGTGCAGGTATGAAAGTATGAAAGCATTGCTGATGCATTCAAATTTATGATTGTGATTTTTTTCCTTTTTGGATTGGTATGGGGATAAAACAATAATCATGATCACAGAGGCCCATCCTTTGTGCACAATCTTGTGCAACACTAACAAATTATGCAGATAGGGTAAAGATTATCATGTCCACCCTCTCCTATTTTTTTCCTGCTTGATCTTTTTTGTGTTAATTTGTCTTACCATGTTAACCTTGGCTATTTAACGCAAAAGAGACATCTTTAGTTTCATAGGATATTGCTCATGAACCAAAGTATTGCAAAATCCGAAATTTCGACCTGGTGACTGTGCTTGATGGAGGATATATCACAATAATATTTTATTGTGACCTGTGTATCGTGATACGTATCGTATTGTGAGGTTCTTGCTAATGCTCACCCTTAATTCTGGGTCAGGGGACTGTTCAGATTTCACAACAACCTGTTGGGAATTTCTAAAGGCCCAAAAGTTAATTTCGTAATCATAATTAACAGTTATTCTGAGGAATCTAGTTGCTTTTACAATTAATGATTTTGAAAAAATTAAAATGTCACAATGATAAAAAAAAAAAAAAAAAAAAAAGAAAAATCAGTAATTGTTACGGCCCAAGGTTCAAAAAAGGCAGAATATATCTCCCGCACATATGACCAGCATTGGTGTCTTCAGATCTGAATACTGGCTAACACTGCCAAGCTTGAGATAACAAGACAGGAACCGAGCCAGTGATCAGATCAAGATGTGACTACTGGACAAACAGGAAGTCTCCTGTTTGTGCACAAACATCTGCAAATCACATCAAAAATGCATACAAAGTTTGTCCTAATAACTGTTTCTTTAAAGCAAATTATGTGCGATATAGAGTGATATACAGTAATATGTTTAAGTCATGCATTCATTCCTTCCCAGTCAAACTTCTAGGAAGGTCTACTCAGCACTGCCACTATCAACAGAGCGCAATAAAAAGTGAAGTAGTGCAAATATGATAAGCAAGCTGCAGGTTTTACAGCACATGTAGCTTATCAGCAAGTCCACATGATTCTACTGTCTGCAGCTTTATCATGTCTTTTCGACTGCAGCATGGCCCCCCCCAAAAAATGCATGGTTTAGAAATTCGCTAACAATTATTTATAGATGCTGCTGTCATTTTCATCACCAAACTAGAATATTAGAAAGATATAAGCAATATAACAGTCAGTCAGAGATTTTTTTAAAAATGAATAAAAGGGACTCAATCTGAGGGGATACACCCTGACCACAAAAAGTTAAACAAAGAATATATAAATAATAAGTAGAATAGGATAGAAAAAAATAATATTTGAGTGCTTCTCACAACAAGACTAGCTAGCTAGCCAGCCATGTCATTTGCATGAAATCAATGTGAAAAACTTTCATCAAAAGCGATTCATCATGAGAACTGACAGAACTGAATGAAACATACTGAGAAGTGAAAAGTTAATATACTACGATCAAGTCTACCCTTGATTTCAGCCCCGCGTGCTCCCTGAGTATTGACCGGCGGCTGTAGAGGGGAGCATTGCCCCTCACTCTGTTTAACGTAAAGACAGGTAGATCAATATTTGAGGAGTGTCTGCTGCAGCTTCAGTGACTGCTTGTAACTAATCTTTCAAAAGCTTAAAGGCAGATGTGTGCTGTTGAAGTAGTTTTTTTTTTGGTATCACGTGTAGACTTGAACCTCAGTTAATCTAATCTTTTCACATCAGGACAGTATGAAACCTTACTGGCTCATCCATTACAACACAGGAACGTATATAAGCAATGCACTCAGGAAGGCAGTGCTTTGGTTTGCAGTGTCCTGTGATGATCTACACTGTTTCTCTGCTGTGCTTTTAAAATATTGTTTTTAACTGTGTTTTTCATATTAATATAAATGATTTGTGAGAGATGATACAGAGCTATAATATGGATATTAGACCTGTATGTGTTTACGTGATTGAAAGAATCTTTGAGTTTGTGTGAGGCAGGTTTTTATACTATAGGAGAAAGGTTTTTTTTTTAGTTGCAACATTTTGTAATGTCCTATCAAAACAAACCGCAAGGATAAATGACACAACATGGCACCACTGCATCCAAACATGGCATACTCTTTAGTAATTGGCCAGAAGAAGGAGTGTGGCTGTAAACACCCCTACGACAAAGTAACAGGCCTGTTCCTGTCTGGTGGTCCAATAAAGCCCACCCATCAGCTGTGCTCAAGCTGTAGGAAGGACCTCCTGCCAACCGAGAGCAGGGCTGTCAGCGGCCTCTAGTGGAGCAGGATGTTATTGCAGAACAGAACAGAAACCATCCCTTTCCATACAGTAATCCTACATAACTACTCTGCCTCAAGGTAAATCCCAGCTGCAGTTATTATGCCCTGTTTACTGAAAGACTTCCAGATGACTCCTGTCTCAATCATCTTCGTGGATAAGTGCATCAACCTGATGCCTAAACTGCAAATGTGTAAGATTTAACATGTAAATGAAACATGTCCATCTTATGTGTAACGCAAGGCAATATTCAATCCGTTGAATTTAATTGGTTCTCCATGCATTATTTCTGCACTCTCCTGGTGAGCTTTTAGTTGAGTAGAACACGAAATAGATTATACAACAGTGCCTCTTCAGGAGGAGAAATGTAGCTGTGTGAACCAGAGATTTTAAATACCAGGGAAGTCTCAGGTAATTAATGAAAAGAAGAGGGAAATTGTTACAAAATAAATACAATTAATTATTATTATATATATAATCTTTAATACAGTGAAATTATATATTCTAATTTTAAAATAAATAAATTATTATTTATTAATTCATTTTAATTATAGAATTTTACATTTTATATTATTTAGGATAATATCCTAAAACATAATAATTTACCATAACAGAAGTCCATTCAGCATTTACATAAATCAGTAATAATCAAGTAGTCTTTTTTTTTTTCTGGTTGTTTGAACTGCCAAAGCTACAAAGTACTTCTAGAACTAGAAATTAAACTGTAGAAATTAAACTGTTCTTTCTCAAACTTACAGCTCTGTTGTATATCTTATGAGTTTTCTTATGATACCGATAACAGTGAACCTAAACAGTTTATACTTGACCTTATATTGGCTTTAACATGGTGTTTTCTAACATTCAGGTATGGTTTGACCTGTAGTGGCTACATCATGAGCTATTTTTTATATCTTTTAAGTTATGAATTATCCCTCACAATGTCCTTTTTTAGGGGCCATAACAATGTGTTTCATGCATTACTGCAGCGATGACAACATCTTGACGGTATTAAGTTTCAAACTGGCAACAGCAACAAAAGCAACCTCAGACTACTTTATCAGTGCCTCAAACCCCCCACCTAGTCTGTATTGTACTCACTCTTGGGTCAAGATAAACACTCCATGTGCTTATAGAAACAGGTGTCAGGCTTCAGGAAGACACACACGCACACACACATACACACACAGTTAATTATTTATCCACTTACTGAAATGCTGACATACACACCGCTCTGCCTGCAGTGTCACTTTAGACTACACAAGAGAGGTGACTGTCATAGTTACTGATGGACGAGTGTACGTCTCCAGATGAGCTGAGAGAGAAGTCGTACTGGGGAAAGATGAAATTAGGTTATAACTTTGTCCTTATGTAATGTTTAGATTATGTAATACCACTGTTTTCCATTGCAGCTTGCAACCAAACAATAGAGAGTTGGGTTAGATACATTTATTTATAAGAGCACATGTTTACAGATTGTAATTAAAGTGACTGTCCAACAAAGGATCCATGATACTTACACCAGTCAAACACATTTTTTATTTATTTCATTCTTATTAATAAGACTTAATATTTAAAGAAATCCTTGCCTACAGTATGCCATGTTTATTTTAGAGTATATTTAGCAAAATCTGACAATGGATATGCTGTTTTCAACGTGGTTCTGCGTTTTAAAATTCGTGTTTGGAGCAGTTGCAGAGTACTTCTCCTAGTATGAACATTTTCCCTCAAATGTGAACCGTTTATTTTAGATATTGTGCTAATAATAGTCTCCAGTGATAATTTTCCACAGGACGCTGCTGCGACTGTTTCTACGATGGAAGCAGCGAGTGTGGACGATTCCATTCAGTGTGCGGGGGGGAGTTTTCTAGTACGACAAGTCGACAAATCGTTATGAAAAACATTTTAATTAACCTACACATTTCGTTTTGGGACGTTATTTATTCATTCATAGTTACAACTGTGCTAACTCCGCTAGCGTTAACACAAAGTTAGTTTAATCGCCTTCAAAGAGGATGAAAACCCCTTTTGTTGTGAATTGGGCAAGTCGGATGAAAACCGAGCTCTGTGCCACATCTTCCACTAAATGATAAAGCCGCTACACCGGGGACTGGACGCAAGAGAGGCTAAATAAGAACCTAGCTTTTAACAAAACAACAGCAGTAAGGCTTTTCCTGTCAAACTTTATATCTGTTTTTCTTTCTGAAAGCCCCGAGGCATCTTAAATAAGTCTAGGGCTGTATTTTTACAGTTTTATCAGTAGGAGGAGGTGTTAAGTCAAGTTAACGGTTAAGTTAGACTGTGACGTGAACTGAGAAAGTGGGTTTAACCGAAGTGAACTTTACAACCGGAAGACTCATAAAGTTACTCCAGAAATAGGTAAGTTTGCACCACTTTATAAAACAAATTAAAAAAAAAAATAAGACGACTTAAAGCTGCTGTAATGTTCACTTTGCCTCAGTGCTTAGTCTCATGGTCTGCTGTGTCAATTTCCCCTAGACAGAAGAGGGTGTAGTAGGGGCTACACCCATATAAAACGAGCCTACATCACACCTACACTCCACATGATGGTAAAACAGTTTCAGAGTCGTTTGAAGATCGAAAATACATTTTAATCAATGCATGTACCTTTAAACACACAGCAAACATGCACTGAATAACGGAAAGTGATATTTTTATCTGTGCTTTCTTCTTTGGGCAAAAGTATGGCTGGGCAATATGTTTGACAATTATTATAATAATATTTATAATATATTTCCTCTATTAGTAGGCTATATATATATCACACTTTGGCAAATGTATGCAAAACCACGTAAAATAACAGATGGATGGTTTATTGATTCGGAGGGAAATGAGATACATAAGATATATTAGAATATGATAATCTAAAACCAGAAAGACTCCAGAGTGCTGCCATCATAATAGAGCTGTGCTAATGGAGGTAGTATGATTTATGGTGATGAACAATGTGGGGATTGAAAATGTAAGATAAATGAAAGCAATAAAAAGTAAAAGTGGGAGAACATTGGTCACAATGGAAAATATAAAAATGAGATGAGCAGTGATCTCATATCTATAAAATATTGGCAAGGTCATTATATAATTGATTGAATGATTCTGCTGAAAGTCTATCAATAATAATATTTAGTTATTACCCAGACTCAGTATTGATAAACAAAACTTCTAAAATCTAAATGTTTTCCAATGTCTTCTTCATAACAACAACAGTAATTATAGCACATTTTATCCACAACTTTCCCAAATTCTACAAAAGTCTACAAAACTAGGGCTGCACCTGATTGACAATTTTATTATTGTGTAAAGGTAGATGATTTTCTCAATTCCTTGTTTGTTATATAATAGATAAAATCGTGGACAATTTCCATTTCAAGTTGTCGATGATGTCTTTAAATGTCTTGTTCAGTAAGTTTGATATGATATGCAAAAGAGAAAATCGGGAAATCTCCATATTTGCAAGGTTGAACATAATTTTCTGCCTTTTGTGCATAAAAAAATACTTTAAATTGATCATTTAAATAGCTGGCAATAATGTTTCTGTTGAACGACAAATCAGCTCTATGAAGCTGCGCCAAGCTCCTTTGCCTACTCATGGACAAAGCATCCCTTAAAGCTTGTGCCATAATTCTGCTTGCCAGCCCACTAATTTCAACTACAAATTCACACTATTGTTCCTACATTTATTTTATCTCACA
>JAOWBC010003887.1:0-12711 GCA_028566105.1 Hypoplectrus providencianus
GTGTGTGTGTGTGTGTGTGTGCGTGCGTGCGTGCGTGCGTGCGTGCGTGCGTGCGTGCGTGCGTGCGTGTGTGTGTGCGCGTGCGTGCGTGCATGCGTGTGTGTGTGTGGTTCAATCTGACAACTGCATATTGAACTGCAATAAGATGAAAATTGACTGGGCACTGAATTCTAAGTAAACCTATAATTGAAACTGAACTATGATCGACAAATATTTGATTCAGTTTGAATAAACTGTTTGCTCTCATTCTCTTTTTGTGATAGATGAACTATGAACTGATGGAACCATTAGTGTTTTTTTATAAAGACCGTAATAGAGTCTAGAAATGCACTGTTAGCCTGAGCAGATATGGAAAGATAATTATTTGAACCAGTTTATCCAAGCTCATACTAAAACTGACAAAAATAATTCTGAGTGGGTTACCCTCCATAGCATGCAGCGTTCCTGAATATGGACGCTGAATACAAAAAACAGTACATTTAGGTCTTCTCTGAAGCAATAATCAAAATTTTCCAATAGACCAAAATCTCTACTACTAATACTAATGTTTTAGAAAATATAAAATAAAATTAAAAAAAATAAAATAAAATAAAATAAAATAAAATAAAATAAAAATCTGTGGAATGTAACATAGTAAATATGACAGGTACTTCCTGATATGCAGCTTTTCTCACTTTTCCTTTATTCGCCATTGAAATATAAACCTGCACAGATGTGAGAAAGTAATGTTAAAAACACACACAAAAAAAAATCTAAAACGAAACCCCCATTGCCTATCAAATTTGTATAAAACCAGTAAATTTGTGCAGTTGTTTTTAACGTATCTGTACCAGAAGATGGCAGCAGAGTAAAAGAAGAGGCAGACAGGACTATGTGTTGTATATTGTCTCTACAAAATTGACCTCTACATTGGAAGGCCACAAAATATTAAAAATAAAAAAAATGAGAGATAAAAGGTAGTACACAAATAGAAGAACAACATTACTGAAAGCAAAACAAGTCCCTAAAGTAATTCTATTTGTGATTTTCAGTTTGGTGTGTTGAAATTAAACTGGACATCTTTTAGACTCAAAATGAGTGTTGAGTGAGTGAAAATCAGATCTTGGATGTTGCAGGCCTCATGTTTTTTCATCCTTTTGCTGCATGTTTAAACTGAAACTCTGATTACCTTCACGGCACAACCAGTAAGTGACATCCATCCATTATGTACCCTCACTCATGATGATTAAAAAGCTCATTCTTTGTAACAGTCTTCCCCACCCTCTCCTCTAAAGTAGGACAGTTTCAGTTTACTTTTCTGTTAAACTGAAACTTATCAATCACATTTCAGTGTGTACTTTTTTCTCCTACTACTTTGACACTTTGACCTGGAGCAATGGACAAATATTTGTTGATTAAATCTAAAAATCACACCAAACATGACAATTTAATTTTTTACTTAAGGTTTTAAGTTCTTCATGCGATATTTATCTTCCTATTAAAAGGTTATAGGAACATTGCAGATACCATTATAGGGAATAAGAGCAAAAGATGTTATTTGAATATTTTGTATGGAGTTTAGTATTTTTAAATGTATTGCATTGCAAGTTAAAATATATTCTAGCTAGAGGATTGAAACTGTGCTATCCCTCTTCATACCACATTGTGATGAATCATGTGTTTTCATGACATGGTATGTCAAAACCACATGATGATGATGCAGAGGTTCATTTCCACTCTGGTGGTAAACTGAAAGGCCAACATGTTGACAGACCAATCAGCGTATTTTACACTGTTCCCTCCCGTTTGATCGTCAAATTCAGACTATTTGTCCAACAGTAGAATCTGAACAAACTGCCGTCTCTAGTGGATTTACCAGAAAATGCTGATAGTAATTTACATTGCTCTTGTGATCACAAGTGGGGGTAAGTACGCAGACAAAAAACAGTTTCACTTCTGTCATGTTTCAGGTATCATCGCCTTTTTATAGTAAATTAGCTGTTAATGCATCTCGTTGAATTTGTTTTCCAGGATGCTCAAACAGCGAAAGCTTTGTGACAAAGACGGTTTGTGTTGGGGAAGATGTTTCTTTAACATGTCACCGCAACTCTGAAGTATCAGGAAACTTATTTTGGATCAGAGTTGTTACTGGAAACTTCACTGACATCTTGGGAGTGACTTATACATTTGATAATGGAATCGTCATTAATAAGACTCCTCGCACTTCAGCAAAAAAAGAGATTGGAACCTTTGTTCTACATATATCTAAAACAGAGCTGAGCGATACGGCATTTTACTACTGTGTACAACTGGTTGAGCTACAAATAACATTTCTGACTAAGACCTTCCTGAAAATTAGAGGTAAATTAAGCTGATACTCAGCATTCACTTTCTAAAATCAGTTTTGAACAATGTGCTATCATCTCTAATATTAAATGTTATAATTTCTTGTTTTGGCAAACAAAAATGTCTTTTATTTAAACTACCGTAGTTGACATCATTTTGGCATTTGTGATTGTGAAGCAAACATTCTTGTTATACATTTCAAATGAGAGAATTTCATAAATATCCTCATCATTGCAGAGCTAGAACCTGATGTAACTGCTGTCACTCAAGACTTTCCAACTGATCTAGTCCGTCCAGAAGAAGACTCAGTGTCTCTGCAGTGCTCAGTCCTCTCTGATTCTGACAGTAAAACCTGTCCAGGACACAGTGTGTTCTGGTTCAGAGCCGGATCAGATGAATCTCATCCCAGAGTCATTTATGCTCATGGAAACACTGATGAGAAATGTGAAAGTAGTCCTGAAGCAGGATCTCCACAGAGATGTGTATACAACTATTCAAAGAACATCAGCTCCTCTGATGCTGGGACTTATTACTGTGCTGTGGCCACGTGTGGAGAGATATTTTTGGGAAATGGAACAAAACTGGACATTGAAGGTAATCATCATTTTTGATCATCATATTGAACCCATTAGAAGTCAAGCTAAGTCCGAAAAGATCAGCTTGAAATGCCCATAAAGTTACCAAGAGACAAATGTATGAATTGCACCTTGTGAACATTTTGTACTTTTCTTAATATTTCAGCCTCCAGCAGTTCAGTCCAAGATTGTCAGAGGGCCAGTTCAGTTCTGTGGCTGTTGTGTGCTGCTTTGGCTATATGTTTGATTGTTATAGCCTTACTGTTACACACCATCAAGACAAACAAGTGCACATGTTGTCATGGTAATAAACATCACTTTAACCTTCTTTGTAGCTTTATGTAGGTATTTTTACTCAATTCGCCATAGTGCCAGGTTTCTTGGTCAATCTTTTGTTCATTTTCATAATACATATAAATCTTGTATTTCCTGATTTTTCTTCATGGTTTGTGGTGTTGTAATCCAGCTGCTTTTCTGCAAACAAATGATGCACCAACAACCACCAGTGGGCAACAACGCCAGCAAGTGAGCCATATTTAATATGTATAAAAAAAAGGCAACTTGGTACAATTATATTGGTAGTGCTCATTGAATAGTGTTTTTCCATTCATTTCTGCAGATGGATGAAGATGCATTGATTTATGCTGTGCCAAACTTCATCAGAGGAAATCCTGGCAGAAGTTTAAAGAGACACTCAATTGAGGCAGAGGGCATCTATACTGCTGTTAGGTTTTTGGGAAAGGAAGAGCAACATAAACACTGAATTTGCTAATTGGTGTTTGTTTAATACGTGTATGGTGCAAAATATGGCAAATGTTTTCTCTGGAGTGACATGAACTGTTAGTTTGATTGCATATATTCTGACTAGATCTCTATGTCTTTTTTACCTTTTTAAATTTCTTTTTTTTTTCTGCAGTTCAGCATAGACATATAGAATAGGCCCACTTACAAGGTTAGTGTAAGGTCTTTTCTAGAAGTATTTTTAATTTAAAAAAAAAGAAAAGAAAAAAAACAAAGCCTAAGCTCCTATGCGTATGTTTTAGAGTCAAGCTTTCGTTTCCTAAATCTTAAAATGACAATAAATCAATGTGGTTAAAGAGCCAATTCAAGCGATTTCCTTCAGTGATTAGTATTTTCATGTCATTACTGTACTTTATACATCTTCTTCACTACATTTCAGAGGCAAATATTTTATTTATTTTATGTATCCAACACAGATTTTATTTCTTTTAAAAATAGCTCATCCTCTGTGTGCAGTCATATTTGGTTCAAATGGATTTTTTATACTTTTAAAGCATAAACAAAGCATAAGTGTAGACATACACACACACATACATATATTGATATTAGTATCTAGTGCCCTCACCCTCATCAGCTGCCTTTTATTAGTACAAAAGATGGGTTAAAGTTGGGAATGTCCATAGTTATGCTGAAAGAAAATTATTATAGTTGGTTGGAAATAGGACAGAGAAACAAAGAGGTCCCTCTTATCCATCACTAGACCCCAGTTGTCACTATATTATCTGCTATAATTACACTTTGGTACTCCTGCCTGTCAAGATATGCCAAACCACGAGAGGGCACTTGTAAGAAATGTCTCACCCATACAAAGAAAGCTTAAAAATTTGAAAAAAATCACTTTGTGTCCCTTAGAACACTGTCATAACTACAGCATGACAGTGAGACAGTCTGAATAGGAAGAAGCCAGTCCTCTTCTAAGAGAAATCTGATGCACGTTGTGTGTTGCAAAGGCTAAATGGTCCAACCACAGGGTCACATGGCAGTTGATGTGTGACCTTTTGACAAAGAAGTGCACTTATCGTCTCCTCATGCTGCTGCTTGTGGTTGCTTAGATTGGCTACATTTGGGGACATGATGATAATATTTTGCATTTCCTCTGGTTCTCAGAAAGTGAAAATGCTTCCAAACAAGGTGGTGTTTTTTTGTTTTTTTTTTAACATGTGTCCTACTTTCAATATTCAGCCATTTCCTAACTAAACTGAACTTGAACCCGAACTGAACTGAACTGAACTTGAAAATAATGAAGTGAAAGTGCCCTGGACCTGGAATAGACTAAAAAAATAATTTTCCTTTTTTAGAGAGCGAAATAACAGGTCTTTCTGAACACATTTTAAAATAAATATCTTTTAACAGCTTAATTGTATACAAACGTACTGCAAATTGGCATTTTCCTCTTCTATTCAAACAGACCACAAATGTTTCATGTGACAGGAAATGTTTTGAAGCCTCCCTTCTGACAGTCTGACCAATCACCATCATCTTTCATCTCCTTTAACTCCTCGATAAACCAACAAAGTGTAGAACAAGAGACAACATGAGAATGATCCTTTTGTGGATTACACTGCTTCTTCTCCACCGTGGAAGTAAGTGCTGTTTAAATCGGCCAAATAATGTGTTTTGTGTTTTGCTGAGGAAAAAAATTGCTTTTTTTTTTTTTTTTTTTAAATAGCTATTTAAAAGAATAAAAGTAGAAATTGTTCTACTTATTCGTGGTAATTGAACAGTTGGTATGCAATTAATAAATCAATTAATTAAAATCATTTTTTTTGGGGTATAGTTTTATAAATAAATGTATTTAAGACTTAGATTGTTCCATCTTTATTCTGCAATACCATATAATTCATGTGTTTTATGATTATTATGTCATAATTATTATATACCATCCATTGTCTTTTAATTCAGGTGCACTGATGTCAGTGACCACAGCTCATCTCAGTGAAACTGCAACATTCACGTGTGTTTTCGCTGATTCGGGTTATAGCAATACCCGAGTCAAGTGGTACAAACAGAAAATTGGTGGTTCTCTCGAACTAATAACTACACTGATGAAGGGCACCTCGAGGCCTTCGTTTGAGAAAGGGTTTTCTTCCTCACGGTTTGGTGCAAATCATAGCAATACCATGAGCACTCTGACCATTATGAAGACAATCAAAGATGATGAGGCAATGTATCACTGCGCCGTCACTACCTGGAGTAAGGATCACTGGAGTGGCAAATATTTGTCTTTAAAAGGTAATCAATGTCTCTCTATTATCTGGAATATGTGGAATTGCATATATCACATTTGTTTGGTTTCGAGGCTTTATATCATACAACTCAATGTTTATTATGATGGATGATCAATCCCTGCTTTTTAAACATGATACTGACACTTTTTGACAAATTTTGTATTTTTGCAGGACCCACTCAGACAACCAGAGATTACAGTATTGTTCAGTTGCCGTCAGTTTCTGATCCAGTTCGTCCAGGCGACTCCGTCACTCTCCAGTGTTCAGTCTTCTCTGTCTCTGAGAATAAATCCTGTACAGATGATGACAGCGTGCACTGGTTTGGAGTCCGATCTGATAAATCTCAACCAAATGTCATCTACACTGATAGAAGCAGACAGGATGAGTGTGGCAAGAAATCTGACACTCAGAGAAGTTGTGTTTATAGCTTTTCCAAGAACGTCAGCTCCTCTGATGCCGGGACTTACTATTGTGCTGTGGCCACATGTGGAGAGATATTATTTGGAAATGGAACAAAACTAAACATTGAAGGTAAATTATAATTATTAACTTTAACTATTCTTAAAAGTTTGGAAAAATCATTTTATTACTCACTGTTTGACAGTGTGACTCTGTATTTTATACCACATTGTTTTAACCAATGCCAGCATGTCTTTTTGGCTAAACCATTACGTTAAATGGAAATATTTAAGATTTCATGGGCAATTACTTTACACTTCCTTGAATCATACTTGGCTCTTATCTTGATGATAGGAAAGATAGAAGTTCTGCGGCTGTTATCAGTGTTTTGCTGTACATCATAGGTTTAATGACTAAGACGACGGGAAATCGGTGTGGATTCATATTTTAACATTTTACATTGAAGCATTTTAGTGTTGAATATTCCTGGTTATAGGTTAATAAAACTATTGCAGATCAGGTGTCAGAAAATACTTGTAAAGAGTTACTTATTGTGTGTTCCTTTTTGTGTTTCAGGAAGTGGCATGTGGTCCTTTGATATACATGAGGACAGTATCTTTCTGCTGCTGCTCTCTGTTGTTTTGACTATAAGTGTGATTGTTATAGCCATCCTCACTTGTCTGGTTCAGAAAAACAAGTGTGATCATTGCAATGGTAAAGGTACAAGTCATTACCACACTGAATCACACATTCTGTAGGCCTATATTATTCTTTTTGGGACATAACGAGTACATCCTTATTAGTTTGTCTTTTCTTTTTCTAATTTAACATTCTAGCTGCTGTTTCCCTGCAAGAAAGTATTGCAAAGAAGAATTTAAAGGTAAGATCAACTTATCAAAAAGGAGACATTCCTCACCAAAAATACAACCCAATAAATCACTTCAACCACAGTTTATTATGACGCAGATTTATGTTTTTAGTTGGCGGTACCCTCTGGGGCCCCTAGTAATGCTGAAGGAGGGAAAGGTGAAAGTGATGATTATTTGATCACTGATGGCTTAAACTTCTGGGGATAGATGTGCATAGCTGTATCCTATTTTATATGAACTAAACCAAATCTTTTCTGCTACTAATGTCCATTTATCTACTCCTTTAAATTTTCCATGTACTTTTCCCCTCACTGCATAACAAATCTGTAAGGTGAATTACTAGTTAAAAAAACACTGACAATCACCATAAAATTGTAGGAGGTGGTGAATTTTTTTCTTTTTTTTTACCACCAGCAGTCATGCCCCCCACGGTGGGTCATATTTGATCGTAGGAGCAAACAGCAAGTGTGGTCGTTATTTTGGAGGACGTGTTGCTAAAAAAAAATGCATCTTGATTGGTATTTGTTACCTCAAATAACTTACTTTTCAAATTTCCTCAGAGAGATGACGACACATGGATGTATTCTGTCGTCGTCTTTACCATGATAAAAAACAGCAGTGGTGGAACGAGAAATGCAAAAGCATCAGAAAGACAGAGGATCTACGCTGCTGTCAAGGCTTTTGGATTGGATTAGCAAGTCATTTACATGTCATTCTGTTTAAAGATAAGGCTGTTCTTGTGTGGCTATTGTTATGCAAGCCTGTAAAACTAGTCGATTAATTTAAAAGTATGCATTTTCCTCCCTTTTTGTATGTTGGACTTCGAATGTTCTGCGACTAATTTAAGCACAACATCAGTAAAAGCTTTTACTTCATCTATGGATACTGCTGTCTTGCTGATACTGCTATCATATGCATTTCCTGTCAACTGAGCTCAACATCATTGTAATTTTTATTTTTATTTTTTTTTTCAATCAATTTGTCGAATACGATATGGAATAAATTCACCATGTAATGTGACCATAAAATTTAAGTCCTACCTGGATTTCTTTATATTTTTTAGCTTATTAGCAGTAACACTGTGAGTTATGGTGCTGGTTAGTGAAATTTATGACAGGAAATGCTCCTGCAGTCATTCTGAAAGAACGAAGGTCAGGCCCGCGGCGGCAGCATGCAGCTATCTTTCTCTGGAAACAGAGACCACGCACAGGAAGCCTCTATTCAGTCAGTATGTAGGCATAATAAAGGTGTTAAAGGTGTTAAAGGTGGATGTCACTTTTTCCCTTTTGTTGATGTTTGACCACTGGAAGTGTTGTGTCAGTGCTTGCTGATGCTGGCATGAAAATCTGCAACCAGTTTTCTACATTGTGTGACTGCCACACACTTCAGTGTATTAATTATTTAACAAATACTTGTTACCATGATTTTACAACAGATTTTACTGATTAATACAGTTTTTACACTTAAGATTGTGGTGGTTTGCAAGGGTGAAAGTAACTCATTCACTTCACACTCATTTAATGTGGTGAGGGTGATGAAAAGACTTCTGTTGCTATTTTACAGAAAATCTGCATTATTTTATGAGAAGTGGGATAGCTTAAAATAGGTACTGTGTATTAAATTCCAAACAATGTGGGACATCTGTAAATACGCTCTACATAGTGTCTTTTAAAAACGGGATTGTACGGGAATTAGCAATAAATTTCAACAGAGAACTAGGACAGTAAAACATTTTTTAGAAAAACTGTATTTATTTCTCTCATTCCCCTATTAATAAACCACATTGCCTAACAATTTTTTATATGCAGATGATACAGTTCACACACCAACATTTCAACCCCCATATGGTGATGGACAGCTGCAGTTTTTGAAATGGACAATGGACCAACAAAGTCAATTAAACAGGAGAGAATTTACAATTACATTTCTTTCTTGAGTATTTTAAAAAATAAATAAATATATATGTATATATATATATATATATATATGTTTATGTGTGCATGACTGGAGATTATTCTTGTTGCAGAGCACCTCATGAAGGAGTTCTGCGTTTGTGTCTTGCATAACAAGCAAAGCCACATGTAACACTACACTGACACACACAATTTGTGGTGGGCCATTTCTCTGCCTTTGACCAACCACCAAGGCTGTTTACTCAGAAGAGGCTCGACTCTGGGCCTCAACAGGATATGCAGTTAGGTTGCAGGTGCTAGAAGGGATTGTCTGATGGTTTTAGTTTCATGTACTTGCATTCTTGGCGGATCTAAAATTAAATTTTCCATAAAATATAAAAATTCTATATGTATGCTATTTGCTTTTTGCCCGATATATCCCTGTACTGACTACCTATTCTCTCTTCAGTCATAATAATAGTACATGGAGGCTACAGTACTATTATGAACAAAGTAAAGAAGTCTAGCAACAAAATTAACTTTTGATGTCACATTACGTTTCCGCTGTTTATTTATCTGGACATTTGGCTTTTTAATGTGATGCTTACTGAAGCTTATTTTAAAGGAATAGTCTGAATGATTTGCTTGTTCTCTTTCAACACCATAGTCATGTCTGTGCATTCAACCTGGAGCTGAAATGGGGAAGCTATTAAACTATCTTAGCATAAAGATTAGAAATGAGGGGAAACTTGCCTTACCTGGCTCTTTCTGAAATTTCATAAAACACATTTTCTGACACAGAGAAATAAAATACTGTGGGGTATTATGGAAAGTTTGCACTGTTCCAGCATGAGATTAAATGAGATAGAAAAAGATAATTAGTGTATTATGAGTTTATTGTTGTCAAAAATGGTATAGGACATATTTATTACCAACAAATCAATTAGTGTATAGTGACTTACATTTGCAACCTCCTGATTATACAGAAAAGAATAAATCCAATAAGACTTAGGAAGTCACACTGCGCATGGAAGATGAAAAAAAAAAAAAAATTCAACATATATGCATCTGTACTTTTTCAGCCACACTATTAAGCCCAAGCGAATCTGTACACGTGGATGTCTTGGAGTTATCGTTGCTGCTGTCTCTTTTTTCTTTTCTCCTTTTCTTGCTTTTCCATTACAGGGAGTTTCAGTTCAGTGCCTCTGCATCACCATCCTTCAAAATAACAGTTTTTAATGAAAAAATACTTCTGTTATGTATTCTATCTCCACCATATACCAACTTACCTTCAGTTTCTTGAGAAAATAAGGATGGCGATCACAATCACACAGAGAGCCAACAATGACCCGAGGATGATGACAAGTGGCTCTTGTTGCTGTTCTGCAAATGTATAAATTATCAGCAAACATTTAACTCTTACCCTTTTTAACTTTCATAGGAAGAAGATATTAAATTTATAAAGAATTAGTTCAGAACTCTAGATTTATTTAATTCTATTCGGGTTTGAAAATCGAATTAAAAGTCTAAATGTTTCAATTCTAAGTTGATCCACTAGAAAGAAGGACTTCTCTGAAACAGTTGATTTAGAATAACAAATTTAACAACTAAATACATTATATAATTGTTTAAAAATCTCAGGCCCTATTTATGTGGCCATTTTATTCTATCAGCTATATTAAGATTGTTTCTAGTCTAGTAATACATCTCTGAACCTGGCAAAATCACCAAAGACTTGTTTAACAGGCCACAATAATTGAGCGAATGGAAAAACTATCAAACCAGATTATTCAACCGCCTTTTTATTTGTAGGTGAAACACAAACCGTGTGTGACCTGTAAGGTTACTCATGAGATTAACAATTAATGTTTGAATCCAAATATTAATCATCAACTCTCCTTCACAGCATCTGACGAATCATGTTCGACCCATTTTAGTGATGTCATCTCATCCTTAAATCTAAGCATTTACTATGGTGAGTACCAAGATGTCTGGACTGATAGAAGTGTAATAAGAAAAGTTATATCTGGTGCAATTGCCATAAAAACAATGTATAAAACTAGGATTATGTTAATGCAGCTGTAAATACATACTTGTCTCCGCTTTAGTTCCTTCACCAAACATGACCTCTCCACATGTGAGCACAGCACAGTAGTAACTCCCAGCATCAGAGGGGACTCTGTGTTCACCTGCACAGTCATCTCTGTTGTTTTTGTTTTTGGAGAGAAGTGAACACTTGAGGCTCACTGAGTCGCCCGGTTGGACCGACTCAATGTCAGAACCTTGTTTCACGTAGAAAGATTTCTGCTGATATGATTTCTGCTGATTTTTATGATCTGCGTGATTCACAAAAAAGTATGATTTAACTCAAGGGTATTTAAGGAAAAGGATGGCAAATAAAACTGAGATGAAAATTCTTTACCATTCACAGACAAAAAGGTGCCGTGAATAAATTTAATTTCGTATGCAGATCCTGCTTGACAGAAATATGATGCTTCATCTTCTTTGCTCACATTTCTGATGTTAAGAACACACTGAGTGGTGTCTTTTTTTAATGCAAATCTTGAGTTTTTAAATTGTCCTTCAAGGCTTATTTTGCCGAAGGTTCCTGCTGCAACTGTCTGGAGCATATATCCAAACTTCAGCTTATGCCAGTAAAACAAAGCGTCTTCATCTCCAAGGGCTGCACATGTCAGAGTCACACTGTCTCCAAGTTCAACCACAGTCAAAGGGAGCTGGTCAGGGAACTCTGAAGTTTGAATCAGAGCTGAAGAGAAGAGAAAAAAGCAATGTAAACAATTTTACCTAAATAGCTCTCAAAACTTTTGTTTGACCTAATAAGCTTTTGCCATAATTTGCTACATTTTTTTGCAAAAGTTACTGAAAGTATAGGAAGTGTACTCACACACTGTACTCAGAAAGATCAGGGCAGTCAGTCGTCCAATCATTGTGGTTAAAAGCCCTGCTCTTGCACAACTGATGTCTCCGCAACAGAATGAAAGATGCCGTTCTGGCTCACCGGATGTAGACTACCAGTACAAGCCTGCCATTGACCATATATGCATTCTCTCTCCCCTTCCACTACATCCACTGCTTATTATGCAGGATCACCTCTGCTGCATCCTGAGCACAGTTTGACCAAACACATCTGTAACTGGTGTTTAAAAAGAAGCCAGGGCTTTATTCCCACTGTGGCAGAATGATAAAACCTGCGGCCAGAACTTTCTGCTGTGGAGATAGGTCTGACTCTGCAAGATGAGGCACAGCGTGATCAAGGTTTATAAAGTATCATCATTGTGAAATAGTGGCAGATTGAGTGGCAGCGGTGAAACAAAATCTTGATTTTTAAGGCCAACCTGCAGGCCGTTTTATCTTGTTTTCCTTATTAATACACACTTTACACTGTACTTTTTCACATTTTCCTTTCCAGAAAGGCACCCGGGGAGACATGCAGCATTTTTTAAAACATGGGGCCACCAAGTAGGGTGGTCCCGGCCCCTGTTAGCACTCATGCCTTACAGCAAGAGTGCTTGGTGCCGAGGGTTGCGAGTTCGAATCCCGGGCAGCCGGGCACTTCTGTATGGAGTTTGCAGGTTCTCCCCGTGGGTGCGTGGGTTTACTC
>JAOWBC010003889.1:0-12700 GCA_028566105.1 Hypoplectrus providencianus
TAGGGAATTACTGCCCGCTGCCGCTGCCCGCCACACCCCGGGGTGAAGGTAAAATCCTCGTATAAGCCGCACCGGAGAATAAGCCGCAGGGCATGAAGCTTCGGAAAAAAGTCGCGGCTTATAGACCGGAATTTACGGTATGTGGATAGCCTTGGCTGAAGTGTGTTTATATATAACAGTAAAGAATCATTGAAATAACTATTAGATGATATTTAGGTAAATTAACAATTGATCAGCACATTTTTTATCAGTTTATTTGGCTGAAATGTTTGTCTACAAAACAGCTGAGTTTGAGATCAGTCATAGATTGACTCACCTCATGAAGGCAGAACATGGTTTCAAACACACCCTTTATCACCAGTTCCTCCAGGTTCTCTGTTTGAAAACAATAAAACAGATGAGAGGTTTCAACTTTGTCTTAGATCACAACATGATCCATAATCAATATTCAGTTAAATGTTTGAGTGGATGATACATTTGCTGAAGGTCTATAAAACTACAGATGATACTACTGAATATAATTAAACTTATCACACTCACCTCCTGTGTTGATGAAGGTCTGATGAAGGATAAAGTGGACAATTCTGATTCTTGATTAAAAAAAAAAAAATCAATTCGGCTGAATAAAACTATATAAGCAGCATCAGAATAAGCGTGTTCATATAACATGATGTATTTTGATCAAGCAGGTGTTAATAAATGCCATACATATACCTATAGCCTAAAGTTAGTCAAGCTATCTTAAAGATCTGCTTCTCTCATCAGTCTCACATTTTCTGTTCAGACGGTTTAGACCATAAATCTTTTAATAATAATTAATATTTTCAGAAGTGTGACAGGAGTCCAGATACATAGTTTGGGGCAGGCTCATGTCAGTTAGCAGGGTTCAGCGGGTGGACCGACCAGCTTTCCAACTATTCCATGTTATTCAGAATTACATACGGCTTTGTTGATGTTAATACATAATCTAACCCATAACTGATGCTTTCTCCACTAACTGCACAATGACTGTCAGAGCACTGTCCGGAACTACCTATACAATCAAGTAAGTGTTTGTGTTTATAAAAACATTTTTGAATATCACTTTATATACAGTTCATGTGTATATGTGTGTGTTACCTGGTAGCTTGCTTGTCAGAGCCCTTCTCATCTGCACACCAGTTGCAGGAGTCAGACACTTTGAGCAGATACTGGTAGTCTTTAAACATCTCACTGGGAATACGGAGGCCAAAAAACACTTTGTCTTCATGGACGATCCTCTGTAAACGGACACAACACTTATTGAGGATTCATATCATTACATCATGTGTCAAGTTAAGGAAGCAGACTCACAGTGACTGTGATGTTTTTGTTTTCCAGCTGCTGGATAAAGGCTCTCTGTCTCTGAGCCTTCTGATCCATGTCATCTTCCACCTTGTGGGCCACCAGTACATAGTCAAATGTCCTCTGAGTAGACTGTTAAAAAACCAAACACCCACCATAAACCATCAATAATAAACACTATGAGGTGTGTGCATGTTATACAGTAATCTTTCTGTAGTATATACATGCTTGATAGCTCTAGGGCTTACAAACTGATATCTGACAACCAACAAGTGTTCCTCCCAAAACCAAAGCATTTTTTAAAGCAGTTTCTGCTGCTCCCAATAAATGCATATATGAGCAACAGACCAAAGCGCCTTGTGCAAAATCTGAGTACTTTAACCAAAAAGCTGGATGAGCAGTCACACACCCATCAGATAATTGTTGGATTGATCTCTTGCCATAGCAGCCTTTGTGTCAAAGTATTCTTTGGCAAGATCTGAACCTCAAATTGCTCCCACTTCTGCAATGATCACTGAATAAATACATTTCTGGTTGTGGCAGATGGCTCCATGTAGGGTAGCCTTGGCCACCAGTCTATGAGTGTCTTTGATTGAAGTGTAGTCCTCTTACTGACAGATATGATAAGCAGAAATCCATCACCTCGGTTAAGCACAGAGACCAGCAGCAGTAATTCCTGCCGTCATCAATACATCGGTCTCATCTACATAATGTATCTTTTTAGCGAGCCAGTTGTCAAGCAGCTTATCCAAAGGGTTAACATATTCATCTGAGTTTGACCCCAAGTGGCAGCTTTTGTTTCGACACTTCTTCCTATGCAGTTAGTTAATGTAGACCTATGCCCCAGATTTAGGTTCTTTCAGGTTTGTAACCTCAAACTTAAACCAAATTATGTTCAACAGTGAGGCCATCCCACAGATACAAGATGCAATGAGACAGCTGCCATGAACAGTTTCACTGTTATCTTGAACAGTGAGATAAAACTCTTAGTCTTATTATGTCTGACACCACACAGGTTTATCTGTGAAACACAGAGTCAAAGGATCCTTTCATATGGGCAAATATGTTCCCTATTTGCATGTTGCTCATGAAGTCAATCAACACTCATCTTGTTAATGTATGAAAAGTTCAGATGAGATAAGGACAGAGACATGGATTCTTACTGTTGAAGGAAGTAAATGCTCAGTGCTGTGTCCGTCCTTGCCTCTGTCCCACAGCTCAGTGCTTTCCTTTAACACACACAATGCCAGCATTTAAGTACAGTACAAGCATGTTGTTTGACCAGCCTGATAGTGTCACATTACAGATAACTTTATTTAAATCCTGACTCATTTTGCTCTGAACTTGTCCCTACAGCCACCAGGCTGTACAATTTACAGAAATATACAAAAAAATGAATTTCCCCCTTGGGGATTAATAAAGTAATTTTTATTTGATTGATGTTCTGACTCAGTATACACTGATATATCAGCCAAATATCGCTATATTTGCCTTGATGAATGCAATTGGCTCACTGGCAAATAAAACGTTTTTCACTGATGGCAGTGGCCAATCTTTATCTGCTGGGTTTGTGTGTCACAAACGACTCGTTAACAGCTGTCGTCTTATTCAACCAACATAGTTTTAGATAATCCATATGATCCACAGCAGTTTCATGGAGAAGTTATTTTCCTCTCTACTTCTCACAAGGATGCCTGTGGATTATCTTTAGTAACCAGGGAGGTATTTTTTCTTAACTGTTATTGAAATCTGTTCTTCAATGATAAAACCCAGTTTAAATTAAAGCCAATTTTCACTCAAGGCTCAAGCCATATCATCAAGTCAATCAAATATGTGTTATCAGATTTAACCCAAGCAAGGTGTGTAAAGAACACTGCATGTGACATAAAATAAGTATATAATGCATTCACACTGGCTTAGTATGATGAAGAAATGGGTGGATGTACACTAAAAAGTGTGCTAGTCATAAGATTTTCCACATACTGGTTTGTACTGTATTTCCCTTAATAAAGTTGAAGGTAGCTTTATTATCAATTCTACAATATACATGCAACACATACAGAAGACTGAAATTAGATTGTCAAGGGACCATGATGCTACAACATTTAGTAAGTGCAACGTGCAACTAGTCAAAAAAGATAAATAAAATACCAAGGTACATAATAACCATAAAAAAGTGGCTGTCGTGCCTGCAAATATCAGTTCAATCCTGCAGAGAGTGGCTGAGGCTACCACCAGTGGTGTCCTGGTCAAGAAGATAAGATAAGATGCCACCACTACCAATGGACTTCAACCAGGATCTGGAGGAGTACAAATGTAAACAGTGGTGGAAGGGGAGATCCTTTACTTCAGCAAAATGTCTAATACCACAATGTGTACCTCACAAAAATACCACAAAAAAATTAAGTTTTACAGTTTAAAAAAGTTATCTTTGTTATAATTATACACTAAAAAAATAGATGGTGTTCTAGAAATGAAAAGAAGCAAAATTTAGAAAACAAAGACTAGATTAATAGGATATGTCTGTTCCAATTTAAAGAGGTGGTGGTGGGAGACAGGTATTATAGGCTTTTTTAAAAAAAAAAATTTGATTAGATTTTTAAATGAGTGGAATGAGTTGTGGATGTTAGTATGAAGTGAGGTCTAGAGGGTCAGAGCAGCAATGTCAAAGGTTCTGCCCCAAGGCTGCAGGTCAGTCTCCAGTGGATTACATATTTTGTCTGGGGGGAGGGGTAACGTTACTTAGCATAGTAATATTAACATCCAAAAATTAACAGCCAATTAATGTACTTTAGTAATTCAATGGAGTGCAGTTTGGATGTAAATTAACTTTAACTAACCCTCTATGGTATGTTTTATTTATTTTTATTTGTTCTATCAAACACGTGCATATACTCCTGAAGTACTTACATAAAGTAACTCAAAGACACTAACAAACCTTAGTGAACTCAGGCATAACTAGGATTAATTTTAAAATCAGATTTTTTAACCAGCATTTTTGTATTTCATTTGGGTGCTGGTTGTGCAGAACAAACATATTTGTGTCATTTTATTTCATCAGCAGGACAAATTTTTGCCTCTTAATACCGGGTTGGTGCCTTTGGTTCTCAATACTCAACTCCAGAGATTCGTTTTATTATTATTAATTTTCTATAATATTTTGTTAATACACTTTTTAGATTTGGAATTTTTGGAAAATGTGTTAAATTTACAGAAACATTTGCAACATACAACCAAACAAGATTTAGACATATAAAGAGTGCATTTGGGAGTTAAATGAGCACATGTGGGTCCTGAGGAATTATGACATTAAAAACCTATCACTGACTGTGCACTATATTTTTCAGTCCTTAACAATTGGCATGGCTTTTTCACAATTACAAACGAGAGTTATCTTAACACTAAGCTACTTCTGGTCATAATCCCCTTATCCAGTGGGCTGGAGTTTAAGAGAAACCTTCAAAGTGCTTTACAGAGGAAACATAAGCCCTCTGTATCAAGACAAGTGTCCAGTGCCCTGTTGTTGCTTAGACTGTGCTCTAAAAATGAAAAGTGTCAACTGTTTTAAAAAGGTCTGCAGTAAATGTCATTTTCTGAGATAACTTAATCTTTAATAAACATTCAACCAGTCCTAAATCATTCTTCTGGTCTTTCATCTTCAGTAGCAATTCATGTACATATGAGCAGCTTTCAGTACAACAGCCTGCACGTTCAGACCTGCCCAACACACTCGTTCTTCATGTCTGTTGTCTCTTGTAGTCTCTGACCGTAATGTTTTGCTTTGTTCTGTTTGGGTTAGGGTTAGGTACCTTTTAGTGTCCTCACAGCTGATACTTTACAGATAAACTGACCTAAATACTACGTTGCTCTTCTGACAGAGCAGTGAGATCCTGATCCAGGTATATTGCACTGAACCCTTGGCTTGGGTGTTACCTCAACTGCTCCCACTGATAAACAGGTTATACTCCTGACCCACTGAGGCCACACACACACACACACACACACACACACACACACACACACACACACACACCGTTTCTTTAAAGAGACTTGTAATAAGTGTAGTTTGTGTTTGCATGGGATTCAGTCCACCTCCGTTCCAAAAAAAACAAAAAAAAAAACAAAAAACAAATCATTAATAAGCATGAATATTTCAGGAAAAACCCCGCTTCATTTGACAAAGTTTAGGGTTTTTTGGTTGGGTGCCACATACACAACTGACAACGGACGAATTATTGTCAAGTGAGTTATTGAATATAGAGAAATTAAATTTAATCATACAGTGTTTCGCATTCTTGTTTTAACCAGAGAAATACATACATGCACATTCAAGTAAAATTTTAGTTGTCGTGACTTTAGACACTGCTGGCAACACATTGGGTTCACAACTCATCTTGCGTTCTGTCTGGAAAATCGAAAGTGTCAAAGGGCATTTGACTCTTAACTGCTTTATACACAAAGTGAACGCATATAAGTATAAAGTTAACATTTGCACCGTCCTAAACTCGTACGTTAATACAACTTATAGGGCACGTATAAGCAGTGTGAAATAGTGTAAAGCAGCTCAGTCTTTACCTCGACAGTCCTGAAAAACATGTTGAGGCTGTCCGCTGTTGGTGTGAATCCGATCAGAGGAAAGTATAATCAACATGAAAACACATGATCCGTTCTGCTGCCACCCCCCGTCACTCCATCATTAAATCCAACCAATCACAAATTAACATTAAATATGGAACTCATCGACACGACACCTCATTAAACTTCCGCATATTTACTGGCAACTGCTGCAGTGTCTGGTGTGCGCGCATGTAGAGGTGAGGGTGTGCCGTTTCACCTGAAGAAGCTATTGACGTAGGCGTACATGACTCAGGACCAAATAATGATGCGTTCATTTTACCTGGGAACGGTGGGAAATATGAACTACCTCTATATATGGACGACTGGTAAAGTCATTTTTAACATCAAAACATCCCAGTTTTCTTTGTTAGTTTAAAACACTAATACCACAAAAATAAAATATAAGAAAAACGAAAGGAAATACATGAAACAAACACACCCACCCACACGCACACTGAGGAAATGGCACCTTTATCTTATGGTAAGTAGTCAGTGTACAGCCTGTAAAAAATTACTGTACCCTCAAAAATAACTCAACACAGAGCCATTCATGTCTACACCATGGAAACAATGGTCAGTACCTGGGCAGCTACCATCAGAGGGGAAGATGGTCATCCTCTCAGTGGCGAACCGTTTCTCCAAGATGGCCCACTTCATCTCCCTACACAAGCTTCCGACAGCCAAGGAGACTGCCAAGCTGCTGTTGGTGCATGTCTTCCACCTTCATGGGCTTCCCATGGACGTGGTCTCCGACCGGGGTCCCCAGTTCACCTTGCCCTTCTGGAGAGAGTTCTGCTGCTTGATTCGAACCCCGGTACAGTGTCTCTTCTGGGTTGCATCCACAGTCAAACGGGCAGTCCAAACAGATGAACCAGGAGATGGAAACCACCAGGGGGGGAGACAGCGAGGCACAGCAGGACAAAAAAACGACGTGGGGAAAAAAAACTGTCGGCTCTGTGGCACTTGCAGAGCAGCAGCACAACGACAGGGAGGCCAAGAGACAGCGATATAGTGAAGAAAAAAAACGGCTCCCAAAATAGGATCTTGAAACGGCTCCCATTGTGGAGCCGGCTCCAATAGTTCACTATTCTATAGTTCAAGAGCCTGCTCTTAGAGCCGGATCATTCGCGGACGACACATCACTACTGGACAAGGAGGTCTCCTGTCCGTCTGCTCTGGCGTTTGGAAATGGGTCCGCGCCCGAGCTGCACTTCTATGCACCGCGCACCCCTACTCTGCTCTGGCCAACTGACCACGCTCTCCAGCTACCACCTACCAGGTGGGCCAAAGGGTTTGGCTCTTGGCCAAGGACCTTCCCCTGCGCGTTGAATCCAAGAAACTGGCACCCAAATTAATCAGTCCCTTCCCCATTGAGAAGATCATTAGCCCAATGGCGCCATCCATGAAGATTCATCCTACCTTCCACGTCACCTTGCCCGTCCACGAGAGCCCCCTGAACCCTGCAACTGTTCGACCTGCCTTCTTTCTGCGACTTCACTGCTCTGCCTGCTCACTGGTAATTGACCTCCTTTCTGCCTGTGGTCTGATCTGTGCCTGCGTCTCTGAACGGACTCTCCAAGCCCTGTTCAACCCGCTTTCTCGCACCTGGAGCCTAACCTGTGGACTACCCCGTGAGTGATTTAAACATTGGCACAAACACTATTTACTGTTTTGGATGAGGTTATCTAATAAGCCTAATAAGGTTATAAAATAGGATACTGCATAAAGAAATCCACAGAATGTAAATTGCAAGGAATTTATTTTTCATATTGCACAATAAGCAAAGTAAAATTTCCATATTTGTTTTTCCATACAGGTAGTAGAATTGGTCTTTGCCATCGCTGCACAGTGTGTGTTAACCATGCACCCGCTGAAACGATATAGGAAAAGGTTCAACTTTTACTGTCAATTCCCACATACGGAGGTTTTAAATAAGTGGCGCAACAGTAAACATAAAACATGTATAGATTTCAATTGAAAGAAAAAAAAATTGAGCAGAAGAACAGAGCAACACAAGGCAAAAGTACTGAGGTACATAACAGGTTAGATGTCATTAAGTGTAGTGTGGAAAGAAAAAAAAATGCTTCATAAAATATGAATAAAGTGGGTGATGCAACCTTGAATTATGTGTGTGTGTGTGTGTGTGTGTGTGTGTGTGTGTGTGTGTGTGTCTGTTGGGGGTCGTGCATGCAGAAAGAAGGTGGTGAGGTTTAAATTTGCATTTATGCGTTTCCCTCTTCATCAATGGAGGAGCTACTGTCCAATTTTCCCTCTTCGTCTGCTGAGGGGGAGATTGTCTGGTCTGCAGTTCAAGCTGATGAAGTAGCCTCTCATGTCCTGTCCCTGTCAATGCATCAGATACAACTGGCAATGACAATAAAGGAAAACAAATTAATGCTACAAGCTCCATGCAATATCCATGCAAATCGCAAAAAGAAAAAAAAAGAAAAAAAGAAAAAACTTACTTTTAACTTTACTTTAATTTAATTCCAGGACACTAAGGCATGTTTATGCATTCTTTTGTTAGAATTTAAGTAAAGAAACAGGATATGAATGATATGAGGACAGTTGTACACATGTTTTATGGACTTTTATTCCCAAGGCCAGGAATGGTTTTCCTTAGCCAGAAGTTTGTTTGTAGGAGGGAATTTGTCAGGTTCCCCCATTACAGCATAGTATTTGGTGATGACATCTAGGGCTAATTTTTTGCAGCAAGTTTTCCTTTATATTCTGATTAACAATGATAAACAACAATGATGGAGTCAGCTTCTGCCCTTAAGTTTAGCTCCTCTCTCCACTGACACACAAACAAAAGAGCCACACACCTGATTAACAATGACAAACAACAATGATGGAGTCAGCTTCTGCCCTTAAGTTTAGCTCCTACAAATTACAAATGACAACAATAATAAACGATTGTGATTATAATAAAAAACTTTATGTCAATAACATTTGAGGAGCAAAGCAGCCTATCTCTCTCCTTAGACACGCAAACAAAAGGAAAGAGGCTAGTGGGAGGGGCCAAATATATACATGGACGGGCAAAAATAACCGGGGGATACATTAACTCAAAACAAAAGGTTCCATATGCTGACTCAGCAACACAAACTAAACAGGTAAAACAATATGAAAAGATTTTGGGTAATTATAACGAAATATAAAATGATAATAAATAAAAACTAAATACATAATTTCAACCTTGTTACATGCGAAACAAGAAAATATTAAATATATGCTTAACCACAAACAGACACCTATTTAAGCAAGTCTAGGCTGCTAAAAACGGTATTTTTTAAAATACTGAATGCCTTTTTTCATGTCAAGTAAAAAAAAAACTGTCTTAGTGGAGGTGATTTTTTTTTTCTCACCAGGTTGACGAAACAGCTGAAATTTACTCTGCTTGATGCTGAGGTATAGTTCTTCAATAGTTTTCTCCAGGTAATTGTGAGGAGAGATGTAAAACATAAATTGACACCAATAAAAGTTTACAATCCACATCTGTTTTAACACACTTTCAAAAGAACTTAAAAAAGTGAACTCTTTCAATTGTTTTTAAAATGACACTTTTTCACAGTACTGGCATTGCGCTGCTGAACATCAGACAGTCTATTGCTGGACTGTTTCTTCCTGTATCGACAACTCTGTGGTCAGTTTCTGAGGGTCCTCAGATGCGTCTGAAATACTCTGTACAGTCTGTCAAAAGGAATGTTGGAGTAACAAATTGCAGAGCCAAATTTGAAAGACATAAGTCTGTGCCATAAAAACACTGGTCTGGTCTTTCCTTGATGTATCTTTTGTATTAATGTCTGATCAAAGTTATCTGCTTCCATCTGTTGCAGCCACTTGCCTGGACGGTAAGGATGTCTTCGTGGATACACAACGCATATAAGGCAAGGAAACCAAAGAATAAATAACTTTGATGCATCTAGGAAGCTGTTCAACCCCCTCCCCTATTGTCTTTCCTGCTCCCTTTTGATGTTTTTTCCTCCCCACTGCAACTAAAACAAATTTGTATGTTACCATTTGTAAGATAGAGGGCTGGTTAGAAGACCAGCTGTTACAATGAGAAATAAAAGTGAGTGGCAATCATTACCTCAAACATCCAGGCATGTGCTTTAGCATGTATGATGTAGAAAAAGGGACTCATGTTCAACAGGTCTTGTAACTGGGGACAGTAGCCTACAACATTCTGCAAGTATGGCCAGTATTTGCATACCACATCAGAGCAAAACAAATGCAAATTCTGTGAAGAAAGCTGTTTCTGAAGATACATGGGATAAGCAAATATCTCTTCCTGGGACATATTCAGTCCCTTCAGTAAAATCCCACGATGGCAGACCGCAACCTCAACGCTTTTCACATCTACTTTGCTTGTAGACTTGTTAGAGGACCCCTGTTGCCGCCACCCACACGCCTGTACCAAACTTCCCTTTGCCAGGATTCTATTACAGATGACAGAGATGATCACACAGCAGTGTTGTACATAAGATTAAATATGGTTTTTAGGGTGAATACAATAGATGAAAAGAGGGTAGGCTATGATCATCAATACAACAAATAGAAATGGAAATGTACCTCGCAAGTATTGTTGTTTGATGGATGTAGTTGACAAAGGATGTCATTTCAGCATTCTTGGCCAGAAACAAAACAAAAACAAAAGATCATTTGGGTTTAAAAGAACCAAAATAGAGGTTAAACTTACATAGGTTCTAATGAAAACAACTGAATTTATAAAAGGAAGACAAGGATGAGTTGCAGTTTACAGGCACCATTTCTTTTAAATGAAATAAACAAAATATACATTCTCAAACTACATGCACACAATTAAACTTGACTTGACTTTAAATTAGTAGTATTTACTGATGTGTGTTAAGAAAGTTAGGTGAAATCATACTTAACTGGGATGTACTTGCTATTTTAAAGGTCAAATAGTAGTATGCTGTGTGGTCAACAAGCTCTTCAGCATTTACAAAAACATTGGCTTGAGCAAGATAGGGAACTTCTACTTGATAAGCTAAACAAGGCTTGTTGCATTCTATTGTGGAAAGAAGCTGGCATTCAAAGAAAAACATCAACCCATTTGCCACAGAGATGTTTTTCACAAGTCCAAATTCTGGGACATTAGTCCTGACATTATAAAACAACAAAGTCATTCCACATATGTACTTATTTCCATGTCGGATAAGCCTTTTCAACAGGTTCAACCAGCCCATCCACCCTCCTCAGAAAACAAACTCAACAACATGGGAGTGGACCCCCACCTGGTGGCCTGGATCTCTAGTTGCCTAACAGACAGGCCACAGTATGTCAGGATGAGGGATGCCATATCTGACACTGTGATCAGGGGCCAGGGGCCCGCACTGGAGCCCCCCCGGGCCCAGTGCTGGCCCCTCTTCTCTTCGCCCTGTATACATCGGACATCAGCTATGACTCGGAGCTGTGTCATATACAGAAGTACGCCAATGACACAGCCCTCGTTGGATGCATCAGGGATGACAGAGAGGAGGAGTACCGGAGTCTGGTGGAGGATTTTGCCTCCTGGTGTTGCATTAACCACCTGGAGCTCAACACCTCAAAGATGAAGGAGCTGGTCATAGACTTTGGGAGGTCCAGACTGAAGCCGATACCAGTCCTGCTCGAGGGAGCTGAGGTAGAATCTGTTGATTCCTACAAATATCTCGGGCTGTGGCTGGACAACAAACTGGTCAGCACACACCAGCTAGCTGTACCTGAAGACCCAGAGAAGGATGTACTTTTTGAGGAGACTCCGGTCCTTTAGCATCTGCAACAAACTGTTCTGGATGTTCTACCAGTCTGTGGTTGCCAGTGTCCTTTTTTACACCATGGTGTGCTGGGGAGGCAACACATCCAAGAAGGATGCATCCAGATTGGACAAACTGATCAGGAGGACTGGCTCTGTGGTCAGCATGAAGCTGGACTCTCTGGTGACGGTGGCAGAGACATGGACCCTTAAACTGCTGGACATCATGGACAAGGCCAGTCATACACTATATACTGTCATCAGCAGCCAGAGGAGTCTGTTCAGCAAGAGACTGCTCCTTCCCAACTGTCAGACCAACAGACTCAGGAACTCCTTTGTCCCCCAGTCCATCAGACTATACAACTCCTCACTGGGGAGTAGACTGGAGGGAAGTAGGGAAGAGGCAGCAGATATCACCCATCCAGCTCCCATGCTGTACCTGTCCGTCTCTGGCTGTTCACACTAACCAACTACCTACCATTTACCCATAACTAATGCCACTTCTAGGTTTTATTAGGAGTGTAATTCTGTTCTTATGCTGACTTTGTTTGGCCAGAAGTGTAATCCCTCTTTGGATGCGCTTGAGTGCATAGAGTTTTTTGTTTTATATTTGTATATATTTTATATCGTATTTTATTGCTGTGACAGTACTTTGCCCGTATTTCAATATTGTGAGAGTACTTTGCTTTTTTGCATTTTGCACTTTATTATCTTTTGTGTGCTGTACATCTATCTGTCAAGCTGCTGGTAAACTGAATTTCCTGAGGGGTCATTGTGACGAAGTGGGTGAGCCTTGGTGGACTCTCCACTTGTCCCCTTTGTTCAACTTAACTCAATATTATTTCTTTGTTCATTTTGTTATAATTTACAATTAATACAAAGTACCGGTTTAAGCACACTCACACAGATTTCAGTTAGTTACATTCACATTTATTTAGTTACAGGTATAAACACAGTTTTATTGTTTGATCCTTAAATTCACAAATGTTTGGTCCTTTG
>JAOWBC010003895.1:2569-12598 GCA_028566105.1 Hypoplectrus providencianus
ATGTCTTCACCATCAACGTAGACCAATCACAAGCTATGTAACGGTGTTTACTCACAGAAGCCACAAGTTTGTGTGATATCAATCTTGTTTTAAGGAAAAAATGTATTTGCAATAACACGAATCCTACACTTCCCACAATCCCAATATGTAAACACAATGTCTCTGATCGGTGAAGCTTGTTGGTTCCATGGAAAAGTTTACAGCACCCATAAAGGCAAGAACAGTAAATGAGTACACCCACTTTACAGCTGTCACTGAAGATTACAGTTGTTTGTGTTACTTTTATAACAGCAGCCATGACACCTTTATTGAAATACTATTTTTTTTTATATAGACAAAGAGTCTCCAAAGTACTGAAAATCACCACCGCGTCCCTTTGTTTTTGTTTTTCTTCCACGTCAAATCTTATTTGCACCAAATTAAAGTTTTATGACTGAATTAAATTTAAAATCTATTGTAGTAGGAACAGAATGGACAGCCAGGTCATACCTATATTCTTCTTCTATAATTTCTTAGAGATTCTTTTCTGACTATATTAAACTCCACATTTGTGCTCCACTTTATAAATTTATTTTTAATTTCTTTGCTGGTGACACTAAACATTATCCTTCTTAACATACATCTAATTTGTTTAGTTAAATATCAGATCAACACATAAAGCTCAAGACAGAAATCACACCCAAATCTGTTTAACAACATGTGTCCAGTGTAATTAAGGATACGTTTACATTTTAAAGTCTGTCTACCAGTTAGAAAAGTATAGTTTTCATACTTCATTTTCACTCCTCTGTCTCACCTCAGGTGCTGCATTACTGGCCCACCCAGGTGAGGACGCCGGTGGTGACATCATTGTGGTCTCCGCTCCTCGCTGCACGTTACTTAAAGCTACTGAAGAGTTGGGTCTGTGTAAGACTTACCGTAACGGGGATATGGAAGCCTTCTCCTACCACGACAGTGAAAACTTTAAAGATTCAGGTACAGCAGTAGAGCTTTGAATGTACAGTACTTAAAATGTTGGAACCAGGGTGTGTGTGTGTGTGTTCTCTAACAACTTCTACAGCTGAGAGAGAATCAGATAAGTATAATTACACAGCAGTGTTAAATTCAACAGGAAGCAAGTAAAGTTTTACTGTGTCAGTGTTGTGTGCTGCACAGATTAAACATCTGCTAAAAAAAAAAAAAAAAAAAAAAGCCTGAATCTGTTTGGGAAAGAAAATTCTCATTTTATTTATCAGTTTATTAAAATTTGTCATTGTGTCTGATTTCTTTAATGTAATAGTAGCACACTAAAGTTCAGTTGTATTGTGTTTTACATTGTTTGCCTGTGCTCAACGATCATGCAATTGATGCACTAAATATATTTAGCACTGTCCAACTTGATTGCAAGTTTCGATCCGACTCCAATCATCCACATTTGTACCCTCTATCTAGGAGTGCCCCCACACATGCTACAGACATGGCACAGTTTTGTGCTCTGATCGTCCTTACCATTGATCTTTAATGTGAGACAGGGATCACACTGTGTGAATGGGTATCTCTTTTACTCTGTGATCTTTAAGCTTTTTCTACAAATGGCCATTCACAACCAGCTCAGGGAATGCCCATCGTCAATGGCATATTATTCTTTACCCCAACACTAAATCCTATCAGAAGTCAACTAAATATAATGCAGAATTATGTCATCGGATGTTGAGGGTGTGTTGAAGTTGCTTCGTTTTACAATGCTTTAGCTGAACTACCACCCTAACCTCAAACCATTTCTCTCTGCTATAGCTAACCTGGTTTGAGGGTTGCAAATTTCTAATATCCAAACAAGGAAGTTCATTGTTCTCTTGTGTTTAGCTAATGTTACCATGCTAAAATGATAAATTCAGATGATGCAGTAAAGTGGTAGCTTGTATAATGCATACTAAACATCTGTCATCGTGAGCATGCTAGCATGCTGACATTAGCATTTATCTCTGATTAGCACTGTGCCTATGTACACCCTCACAGGACCAGCATGGCTGCAAACCCATTGAAAAGCTGCATTTTTCATTCTGCTATGTATCTGTATTTATGTTCCACTGGCTTTATCAATATGTCCACATCTATCTGTGTGTGTGACAGACAACATGGAGGTGTTCCTGACCTTGGCGGAGCGGCAGTACATAGTGAAGTATGAGCTGGACGGTCTGCGGGCGCAGAGAGACCTAAGAATACCAGGCCTGTCTGACGAATACACACTGCACCATCGTGACAACATCTGTGAGTGCTCTCTTTGTGATCACGACAGGAAGCACACACTAGAAAAGCCCATCTAGATAAATACTTTTTCTGTTACTTAATTTGATCATTTTAATAACTAACTCGAGGCAAAAAGGCAAGACAACAAGAACTTAACAGCTGATGATCAACATAAGACTTTCTTTGCAGTGCACTTATTAATTTTAGGCTCCCATCCAGTTCATATACTGAATTTAATGCAATTTAATTTAATTTCTCAATTCGGATTAAAACATTTTTTGACAATGTTGTAAGTATCAGCTGGTTATGCTGCCCCTACATTTAGCCAGTATCCATTTGTATCCATGACTTGCTGATCTCAGCTGTTCCTCTCTCCCTGCATTCAATTAAGAAATTGCTTCACTCAGCATCAGCCTCACTCTGTACGTGACCTACTGTATATATATGTGTATGTAAGTGTATGTGCAGGTTAGTTGTTCACAGGTCGCTGCTGTTTATAGGTGCTGCTTTAAAACGTGTGTAAAACTGATTGTTGTTGCAGGGCAGAGGCTCATGTCTGCTGGTGTTATTGTGGACACGTTTCCCCTCCACAACACAGACAAACTGAAGGATCTCAGTGAGGCCTGGTACTCTGGGAATCAGCTGGCTCAGCCGCTGGGTGGGTGGACATACACACACGCTACCACATGACTGTGTGCTCACACACACGCTCAGGCAGAATTCATAATGGATGTCTGTGTGGGTGATACTTTCTCTTTACTGCTTGTAAGACAATGAGCCATACATGCACTGAAACCAGGTACCTGTCTGCTGCTTTGTTCAGATTCAGTCAATGAGTATTTTGGAAGCTCTGTGGCTTTCTACTTCAGCTTCCTTGATTTCTACACCTGGTCTCTGCTCCCACCAGCGCTACTCGGCCTGACCATCACATACTTCTCAGGTAGGTGTGGATTTATGGCACATATGTCCTATTGTCAACATCTTTTTACCATTACAACAGAGACAAATTACTTTTTTGTCCCAGCACATAGTTTGAACCTATGAGAGTAGCTTAATCAGTAACCTATTTACACCGTGAGAACCAACTCTTCTGGATAAGTCCTGTCTTCAGTGATGGTGGTGGCTGTTAGGCTTTGTCTCAGCAACTTGCTTCCATTGATTTGTTGAATTTTTGGAAACAACACATGAGCAACTGCACTTTTTTTTTTTTTTTTTTTTTTTTTTCAAAGGTTTTTAATTACTTTGAGCTGCATACTGTTTTTTTTCTTAAATACACTCTTTGCAACAACTCACTAAATCTAGGCATGGTGAAAATGAAACAGATGAAGACCACACCAACACCTGCACATTTCACCTAATAAAGTGGCTAGTGAGTGGTGGTGTCCTTATTTTAAGATACTGTGTCATTTCAGACAGTGTTTTATAATTCCAAGATACAAAGTCATCATTTTAATTATTCTGACACAGTATGTGATACATATTACTTGTATTTTTTAATTATGTAACAAAATGTCATCATTATTTGATGATATGATATTGGACTTTTATTTTGAGAAATGTCTCAATTATAATATATATAATATATATAATATAATGATAATTAAAAACTTATGCTATCCCTGCTGTACTTGACTCCCATACTCAATACTCCTAGGGAAAAAAATATTTTTACCCACTGCTATGTAAAGCTTGGCCTGAGGACGTAAAGTGGTTGTGTGTTAGCATGTTAAAGCATGTTAACCTGCCTTTCGTTACTGTCAAGGTGAATGCGAAGCAGCAAGGAATAGGGTCCAAATGCAGATAGTGATAAAACGAATGTACACAGGCTCCCAAGCATGGGTGATAAAGTCCACACTGAAAATAGAGTGGGTAAACAGGAGCAGGGCAGGGACAGAGAAGAGGCAAGACTCAGGATTCAGATGGCTCAAAGCAGAGCACAAAGCCAGGCTTCAGTGATCTAACACTGATAGGAAACACCTAAATACTGCAGTTTGATCAGGGAGAGTAGAAACAGGTCGGTGAGTAAAGCAGGAAGGTCAGGTGACTAAGACCAGAGGGACAAAAAGTTACTGCAGGACAGATGAAGGAAAGTTTGAGGATATGTGGTGGACAGGTAGAGAATAACATGGAAGAGTTTTGTGAAGTGGGACTGCAGCTCAAACAGTTTGCTCTGACAGGCAGGAGAAAGGCGAATCACTTATCCATCTCTGCTGAAGTTTCCAGTGTCTCTGTAGTCACTATGTGTGTTTTTGTAGTTTTGTGAATCACTATAAGTGCTTTGGTCATTTAGAGACTTTGCAGCTGTTTCGTCCTGCCCCTGTTTGTAGTTGTTGTTAGTCATGTTGCAGCTGTTTTGCATCTTTTCTAGCATTTTTGTGTCTTTTGTAATCATTAGATGTCACTTTGTTTCTGCATGACAGGAGGGGCTGTGATTGGTTGGCCTGTACCTGTTAGGCCACAAAATGAATAAAAATGGCCTTAACATGATAATGACTAACTAATTGTTTCATTAAAAAAAAAAAAAAAAACGTTTAACATTACTTGTCACAACAAAAAGTAATCTTAATGCTCTCTAGATACATGATTGCACATGAATGTTTACAGTCCAGTGTCTTATCCTTGATGCTTCAGTGGTTTTCCAGTTATTGACGTTGGGATGCTCAGCACCGCTCTGTAATTGAGGCTGATGGATGGTGTATTTCAGCTTGAGTGCAGCTGCTGTTCACGAAGTTCATGCTGCTTATCACAGGTGAAGTTCAGAAGGAAATGGAGGAGTCTATTTCGGGCTCACCCAGTCCTGAAGATGACTCAGGCCCAGCCGTCGGCGGTCACATGATCCAGGCGGTCTTCAGCATGCTCTGGTCCACGGTGGTCATGGAGCTGTGGAAGCGCCGGAGCTCGTCCCTGTCTTACCGCTGGGGGACGCTGCACCTCGCTGAGCGCTTTGCGGAGCCCCGACCTGGTTTCCATGGCGAACTCGGGGTCAACCCTGTGACCGGCCGTATGGAGCCACTCTTCCCTGAATGGCAGAGGGACCTGCGCATTGGGCTGATGTCAGTCCCAGTGGTCGGGCTGTTTCTAGGTATAACCTGAATGTTACAGTCAAATTGTACAGTGCATGTTATGAGCTGAAAGGTGCCGTGATATTGATAATATTGGTAATGTTTTCCTGCCTTGGCATGTCTCCTCTGCAGGGCTGGTGGTACTGGGTATGCTTTGTTTCTACTGGGGGGAGGCCCAGGTGCAACAGTTGCACACAGACTGGGACTCCATGCTGTCTCAGACTTTGCTCTACATGCCCTCAGTGCTCCACATCGTCTATACCAATGTACTAGCAACAGTTTACAAGATGGTGGCCCAGTCTCTGACTGAATATGGTGAGTAGGATAAAGTGGGCACCACATGGAAAATGAATGATTTGGTTTTATGTAAGGCTAACGTGACAGCCAGGGACATAAAGAGAGGAAAACTAGTGAGTAATCATTATATGATAAGTGTTGTGTTCCCTTCAGAGAACCACAGAGAGGAGTCTGCCTTCCAGAACCATCTGACAGCCAAAGTCTTGGTGGTAAGTTCCTCCTCGTCTCTCTAAACTTAAGCCCGTACATCATCTTAATAGCCCAGCAGGCTCTTTTACCAAGATTCTTGTGTTTCTTCCCAGTTCACCTTCTTCAACTACTTTGCAGTGCTCTTCCACATTGCCTTCTTCAAGCAGGATGTGCCTTTGCTACGAAAGGTAACAGCAGAGCTCTGCAGCTCTTCCACTGGACTCAGTCACGTGTTGTGGTTCAGGTGGCAGCGCACTTCAATAAACTGGAGGAATTTAGACAGATTAATAAAAATAAAATTAAAGCTGAAAGCAGGACCCTCCTGGCTGGTGTATTTTAGTGGAAACAGGCTTTCTCAGGCTAAGATAACCCTGCTAGCATGGGGGACCACAGGAGTGGTGGTCTAAAAATGAAGTGCCTTGCTGATGCATTGCACTCTGGAGAAACATTCTCCTGCTATTTAAAGTTATCAGTGCATTTGGCCATATGCAAGTCCTGTTGGAAAGGTTAATAGTTGTTGGGAAGAATTAAACTCTATTTAATTTTTTACATGCAATTTTGATTTATTTCTGAAAGTTGGCTAACAGCAACTTGTAAAGCAGTGTCGCTGTCTCTTGCACTTGTTGCCAAGTTTCTCTAACATTTTATTCATAGGCAGCTAGCTTTGTAAAAAAGTTGAGAGTCACACTTTTATCAGTTCAACTGGTCATTTGTATCTTTAACAGCAGAAACCGCTGAGATGCGGGCAGTAGTTAACAGTAGGCTTCCCCTAAAAAACTGATCCTCAGCTGTATAACCTGGATGAACTACTTAAACTCTTCCAGAGTAAAAAAAAAAAAAAACCCAACTCATATATTATATTTTATTGTTTTTGCCTGTCTGTCTCAAGCGTCTAGCATCTTTACTGATAGTGACCCAGCTAGTGAACCAGGTGACCGAGGTGGTCATTCCCTTCCTTGTGGACCGCTTCATCAGCGCCCCCAACAGGACAGAGAGGGAAGACGACCCAGACGAGGACAAATTCAGGAACCAGGGCACCCTGCCTCCGTTCCCTGTGAGTGACCAGTTTTCCCATTGAAACAGGGATTATGAAACACTGTGTATGACACTGAGCTGCTTCTGTTATCACAGGGCTTGTTTTCAGAGTACATCGAGCTCCTGGTGCAGTTTGGCTATTTGAGTCTCTTCTCCTGTGTCTATCCTCTGACGGCCGTGCTGCTGCTCATCAATAACCTGACAGAAATCCGATCGGATGCTTACAAGATCTGCAAACTCTTCCGGAAACCTTTCTGCCCTCCTGTGGCGAACATGGGCGTGTGGCGGGTCAGCATACGCAGCACATAATGGAAATGAAATGAGGCGCAGCCCTGACTCGGTTATGAGTAAACAGCTGGTGTTATTGTCTTGTGTTTCAGATTGCTTTCGAGGTGCTGAGTTTCGTCTCCGTCGTGTCTAACTGCTGGCTCCTGCTGCTGTCACCATGGTTACAAAATCTGTTTCAGGAGGGCGGGCTGAGCAGTACAAACATTCTGCTGTTGGCTGTCCTGGTGGAGGTAAGAGGAAGGATGGAGTGGTCATTACTGCTAATAGGAATAATTACACCTTGACTATTTGACCTGTGTGCGTGTTTGCAGCATGTGCTGATCTTGGTGAAGGTGGTTTTGGCGGTACTGATCCCTGATGAACCGGACTGGATCCGCAAAAAGAGAGAGCACATTGAGTACATGTCCAGGCAGGCCCTCAGAGAGCAGGTGAACCCTCCACCATACATTATTTAGCATTCCTGTGTTCTCCTTCATCTGTGTGACAACTTTTCTTTCCTCTCTTCCAGAAAGTCCACTCTGAGTGATCGCGTTTCAAAGTGTTGAGGTGTTGTTTTACGGTGTTATTTAACCAGAAGACAGTACCAACCTCAGTGTTGTGTCGACCCTCGGAGGAGAGCAGTTTCAGACCCCCGCAGGGCCCACAATGCATCCTGCTGTGCCCCTGTACACTTTAGTGTTTCTAACACGGTGCTTCTGCAATGTACACTATTTAAAATGCACTCTCATATTACATGTACACTGCAAGTGCAATTATTGATACAGCAGCTAAAAGGTGTTTTTTTATTTTCAATATTAGGCTGCAAATGGAATGTATTGGTTATGTGTGCTTTAAAAACTGTGTTATGATAACAGAATTTCACAGTGTTTGTTTAGATTTAATGAGAGAAAACTGAAGAGCTCTTATAAAATCACTATCGCTGTATATTTATAGTCAATATTAATGCCAGTAAGGGACAGATCAGACAGGCTGTTTGATGGTTTAGGCAGGGCAGATTGAAAACTTGATAATATTTTCATTTTTCTTGACTAGAACCCTTTCAGATTGAGTGTTTTTTCATATACTACCGAGTGATAAGCTACAGTTCGTGTTCAGGATTCATAATTAGAGGACAGAATCATCAATGGAGGAGTAATATGATAAGAAAAGATTCAGTGGCTATAGGTATTATGACGGGAGTGACAGGAGCAAAGCAAAGTGAGGCAACCTAATACATCTAAATACCAATAGAAATAAAACTTATTTTTTTATTTCTACTAAAATAGAATGAACTTCCAGCTGTGAATTGGCTAGTCTTTTACATCACCTTCAATATCACCTGCCTAACCTATGCAACTGTGTCCAGCAGGAACATATGAAAAGTACATCTGTAATGCAAACCATGTTCTTTTTTTCCCAACCTTGACCAGGAAGTATTGTTGTTTTAACCAAATAACTTTGGTGCCGAAAGCTAACCAAGCAGATCTAGTCACATTGGCATGGAGTTTAAAAATCGGTAGAAAATTAGTCATATTTTGTAGAATATCATGTAAAACTCTACAGTATAAAAAAAAAAACTAAATACTTTAGAGATGTATATGGCTATAATTAAAAAAAATGAAAGTAACTGAAAGTCAGTTTATGAAGTTACTTAAATCAATATTGTAGTCAAAGGGCTGGCACTATGATAATGAAAGAATGAGAATAATCACCCAGCTGGGAAGCTTGATTATAGCTGTTTTTAACTCAAGTGCTGTATTTCCCAAACAGCAGACAAAATAGCTAAAAGGAGGGCAGGTAAATGTAGGCTAATGAAGCTTTCAGTTGCTAAGGGTTGGGGTAAAGTTTGGTTAATATGTAGATTATTCAACCAGGGCACCAAACAGAGCTAAAAGGATATGGATATTGGATGCCAGGTAGCAGAAATCAACTCCAAATGAATGTTTATCTTACTCCGTAACTGCTGTATGTGAAAGAAAGCAACTGTTTACTAGCATGTTAGCCATGTCAGCTTTTATTATTAATAATGTGTTCGCTGTGCTGCCCCCAAGTGGTCACAAACAATCATTACAGCAAGGTTGTATATTCAGTGCCTATTAGGTATGTTAAGTGCTCAGTTTGTATTAGCAAAACAGTCACATACTGAGGGAGGTAGAATAAATATAATATTTTACACAGCCATTTATAAATGTGCAACAATAATGCCTGTATTCATTTTGAAGACCTCAACAGAAACATTTAAAGCTTTGCTTCTGTTGAGTAGAAAATGTTGCACTAGCGACCTCCCTTGATGGTACTGTCCTCTCCTTAATAAATTACAGTATGGTTATAGGGCCATCTATCACATGAGATAAAAACAGTGAACTATGTGCCAAGGCTCGATTTGCATTGAAAGTGATGGGGAGCTACCAAAGAACCAATATGTGCTTTGCTATTTGAAATGTAAGATTATTTTGAATGTGTGGATTTTAGTCTGTACTCACTTGCCAATATGTTGTGTGCATTAGAAACTGACTGTGCTGCAACAACCACTTCACCTTATAGGCTAAAACCTATTTCACAAGTGTTACTTCACTGCTGACACATTTACCTAATGTAAGGAATATGCAGTTTAATCCACTGGGGAAGTCCACCATTTATTCTATTATTCCATACGTGCTTAACAGTGGTGTGTTGTCATTAAGTTATTGATTTTAGGAGTTAGTATCTCTTCAGCCACCAGGAGGCACTATACATTATCTTATTCTATATGCAGCGTTTCACAAGCCCTGGTGGTTGTAGAAGGACTGCCTTAAGCAGAGAGGTGAGACTTCCTTATTCAGCTTCACACTTGCACTGTCAACAGTTATAGACTTAGTGTGTGTGTGTGTGTGTGTGTGTGTGTGTGTGTGTGTGTGTGTGTGTGTGTGTGTGTGTGTGTGTGCACACTTCTGCCACCTGTGACTTATTAAAG
>JAOWBC010003899.1:0-12574 GCA_028566105.1 Hypoplectrus providencianus
TCGCGGGCCTCCCTGATGAGTTGTGTAACCACTCCAGTGTGTTCCAAGCAGCCAGGCACTCCAGGGATCCCGCCCTTTTGAACAGAGGTGTCGATGTAGCTGTTCTTCAGAAGGAACTCCGTTAGTCGTTGTGACAAGATGCTGAAAAATATCTTGCCTTCGACACTTAGCAGCGAGATAGCTCTGAACTGGCTGATGTTCTTGGAGTTCTCCTCCTTGGGGATCCACACGCCCTCTGCGCATCTCCATTGGTCTGCAACTTTTCCTGTGCGCCAAATCACCCTGAAGATTTTCCAAAGGTGACGAAGGAGTTGCGGGCAGCGCTTGTAAACTGTGTATGGAACACCACTGAGGCCTGGGGCTGAAGCTGTTCTGGCACCCTTCACCACCTCCTGAACCTCTATCCAGCTGGGCTCCCTCAATACAAAGTCCACTGTTGGAGGTTGTGGGCTTATGAGGGCCCTCTGAGGCCCAAGCTCCTGGTCTCTCTCTGGGTCACTCAGGGTGTTGTGCAGAAAGGAGTTTACCTCCTCAGTTGAGCACTGGAGGCTGCCGCTGCGCTTGTCCCCCAGCAGCTTCTTGGTGAAGGTGAAAGGGTTGGAGATGAAATCGGCACGCTTTCTCGCTCTTTCTCTGCCTCGCCTTCAGTGCCATTCTGCCCGGCGCAGCGTCATGAGCTTCTTCCTCAAGATGTTGCGGAGTTCAGCAAGTGGTTGCTTTTCTTCTTCGCTAGCCCCCTTGTACCGTTTCCTGAGGCTTCGAAGTTCCTGACGCAGTTTGTGAATCTGGGTGGCTCTACGGTTCATTGTGTAGTTGGACTTGGTGTTCCTGCTCTCGGTGAGGCCAAACCTCTCGGCCGCATAGCTGACTATAATCGCAGTCATAGTCTCCAGACGCCGGTCCACCTCCCCCTTGGTTGTGGTTTCAAGGATCTGGCTCACATCAGTGTCAAACTGTGACCACACTGCCTGGCTGTTAGCTGGAGGCCACTTGATCCGCTTACGTTGGACTGTTCTGCAGGGATTGGGGGGCTCTACTGCTTGGAGGGGCTGGGCTCTGTGGGGTGATTCCTGGCCGGGCTCCTCCTGCGTCTCACCAGGATCGAGTCCTGTGCGTTGCAGTAAGCTCTCCTTCTCCCTGCACTTCATCCTGGCCTGATGTATTTTTAGGCCGCGCAAGTTTTTGCACACTTTTCCGCAGATGCATCTTGCATTCGTGGTCGATATTCCGTTTGCATGGGTCGATACCATTGGGTCCGTCCGGTTGGGGCTCTCGTTCTCCCCCCCTCTCGGGCTCCCCTGGGGGTATATCTCAGAGGGCTTCTTCATAGCGAATTTGGGTTTCTCCCTCACAGGAGATACAGGTTGGGGTGCTAGCCCTTCCTGTCCCGATTGCTGTCTTTCCGAGCCGCCAACTGTCTTTCCAGTTGTCACCAACCTGTCCTTGGTTGCCACCCAGTCTGTTCCTGAGCGTCACTGGCCAGGCCAGATTGATAGGTGAAAGATACATCTTGCGGATGCGCTGGGACACATCATCAGTGATGTAACTCAAAACTCAAAACCAACACCATCTCAGAGTCAACCAATCCGGGGTCAGATTTGTTAGATTCACCAGTTTGTTGATTGGAAGCCCAAGTACAGAGCTGGAGAAAAAGCTGGTCTCAATGCAAGCTTTATTGTGGTCACACTCAGTAAAACGCTGGGGCTCAATTTGGCAGATTTCAGGCAGGATCTCTGTCAGAATGCTCAACAATCAGTAGGAATTATTTACATTTATCTTCTTGGGCTGGGCCCCATACAAAGGAGTAATCCAAAAATCTATTTGCCCTTGTTATCTTGACATGAGCAGGCCAACTACTGTCTCATGTCTCTATCTGAGAATGTATGAAATAATGTTTTGATGTTGTCTACACGCCATGTTTCATGTGAGAAATATGAAGAATTCAAGGTACAGCTGTCTTGTCCTCGAGAAGTAATCATGCTGACTCAGCTATATTGTTGCTGTGCTAGAGTACTTTCTGTCAGAAGTCACGCAAAAGGCCTGCCTGATCATACAGTAAAATATTACACAACAGTAGTCACAATTAAATGCTTAACATAATGCAAAACTAAAGGAGATGACCGTATAGGGGAATAAAATAAATCAACCTCATTTAAACACATTAAAACCAGATGCCAAATAGAAATTAATATAACATTATCCAGAATAAAGCTGAATGGGGGAAATAACAGATTATAAAACGAAAAAAAATCTTTTCATTTAATATAAATGCTGAAGGATATTTCAGCATATTTGTCCTTGTTCCTTTGTGATGGGAGTTAAGATGCTGCACTAGAATAACTTCTGGTTCAAGCAAGGAGCAAGGAGAAGTAATATAAGACTTGGGATGCACCTATGTATCTTTGCTCATGGCTCCCCTTAAATCCCTCACAATCCTCACTAATTTCAATTGGACGTAAAGATGGCACAGCAGAAGAACAGCATTCACTGCCCAGCTCACTTAGATCAAACATCTCCTCTGGGAACTACTTGTGCATCATGTAAAACTGCATTGAATTAAAAGGCAACCAAGACAATAACATGTCAGCCACTTCCCACACAGGAGGTTTATGTGATACATATTAAAAGGAACGAACTGGTGAACTCATTCACGCTGTCTGCTCAGAATAGCATGCAGAATAACATGCAGCTAACTTTTATACAATCTGCAATGGAACCAAAGTTTGAGTTAGCTGTAATGTAACCAACAACCCTGGTTCCAAAAAGTTGGGACAGCCTTAAATGTTGACATTCACATAACCTTTCATACAAAAAAGCAAATTCATATCTGCTCCAAACACAACAAAAGGAGTTGAATGACTGTTACAAAGCTGAAAATACCTACATTCTGTGACGATATAACCCCCACCCCAATGCTGTGTTCACTTCCCAACGCATGACACTTTGTAACATATGTTTTCCGCTGCACACATTTGTAAAATGTCTTTGGCATGTGTGATTTTACATACAATCCGTTGACTCTGCGCATGCAGAAGTTGCTGACGGGATACACAACGGTAATGTTCATGGCGCAGCTGTTGTCTGGTTTTGCCGTTGTGCTGGTGGCTGTGGTGAAGTGATCCTGTGTGGGTAGTGTGCCCTCAGCAGGAGATAAAGATGGTGTGGGGAGATGTATCGCAGGAGTTGTATTCCAGCCTAGACAAAATATATTGAATATTATTGAACTAAATGTTACAATTATCATGATGAACACTGAAGGATGTATATACTCAGTTTTCACAATACCCTCTGTATTGCTCAGCCTGAGAAAACAATAGTGATCCATGTAGGTTTATCGAAATCTGGACGACCTCAAGCGGGAGTGCATAATTATGGAGTCATACAGGGACGCGTAGATCCAGTGCGTTCAAACATTCACTTGAAAAATATTCTCACCATTCCTTGGTGAGGGTTTCTGAATGACTGAGAAGCTTTGGCAGACTTGCAGAATTAATTGAACGTCATGTTGGGAACCCACAGGTATGCTCCAAGTGGCCATTTGGTTTGTTGGTACAACCCCTGGCAAAAATTATGGAACCACCGGTTTCAGAGGATGTTCATTCGATTGTTTAATTTTGTAGGAAAAAAAAGCAGATCAAAGACATGACACAAAACTACCGTCATTTCAAATGGCAACTTTCTGGCCTTAAGAAACGCGAAAAGAAATCAAGAAAAAACTTGTGGTAGTTAGTAGTGGAGATCCGGACTATTTGCAGGCCTTGACATTGACCTTATGTGTGTTTTTTCATGGAACGTTTTCAGTTTTTGCTCTATGGCAAGCTTGTGCATTTATTGAAGATGTAATGACAGCCATTTCCCCAGTGCCTTTACCTGACATGCAGCTCCATATCATCAATGACTGTGGAAATTTGCATGTTTTCTTCAGGCAGTCATTTTTATAAAATCTCATTGGAACTTCACCAAACAAAAGTTCCAGCATCATCACCTTGCCCAATGCAGATTTGAGTTTTATCACTGCATATGACTTTCATCCAGTCATCCACAATCCATGATTGCCTTTCCTTAGCCCGTTGTAACCTTGTTTTTTTTTGGTTCAGGTGTAAATGATGGCTTTCATTTAGCTTTCCTGTATGTAAATCCAAATTCCTTTAGCAGTTTCCTACAGTTCAGTCACAGACGTTGACACCAGTTTCCTCCCATTTGTTCCTCATTTGTTTTGCTGTGCATTTTCTGTTTTCAAGACATATTGCTTTAAGTTGTCTGTCTTGACCCACCAGTATTCTTGCCTTTAACAACCTTCCCATGTTGTTTGTGTCACGGGGCGACCAGACTTGACGTGTGTTTGTGGGTGGGAGTGACTGGCCTGCTGTGTGTGTGTGTGTGTGTGTGTGTGTTCGCGGGTACGTGATTTTGACCCGGCCCCCAACAATCAGGGATATCAGGGACAGGTGTGTTTGGGGGAGGGGGGGCAGGTTGCAGACACAGCGTGGAGGAGCAGCGGCGTGGCAGTCCAGGGCCGAGCAGGGCGAGTGGCACAAGGGCACCGAGCACTGGACCAAGCGGGGCCGAGACCGCGTGGAGGGACGTATTGTGGGCCGAGCGACAGGACGCACCGTGGGAACAGTGGAGGGGGAGCGTCCGCCAATCCCCCTCCTCGCAGTTAAGTCCCCTTCATGTATATTGCATGGCAGGGCTCCATATATGTTTAAATTGTGGTGTGCGTGTGTATTGCTGTGAAACAGTAGCCCTGCCTTGCTAGATTCGGACTTTGGGAAAGTTCCCTTTTTTCCTGTTGCCGGCAACTATACTGTTGACGGCTTGTTCCTCACGCAGCTCCCCACCCCTGCTGGGGTTTGGAGGGCAGCGAGAACGCGGAGGACGAGGAGAGAGAGAGAGGAGAGAGCCAAGCACCGTTGGAACAGTGGAGGGGGAAAGTGCGACGATCTCCCTCCTCTCAGTTAAATTCTGGAACCTCCTGTGCACATCCCTGACCTCACTTCTGCCTACCCCTGCAGGATTACTTTTACAGACTTTAGAAAAGGGGTTTTAGTCTCAGGCCTGGGATATTTTAGCATCTTATTTATGTTTTTTTTTTTTTCTATCAAATTTTGTTAATAAAATCTTTGTAAACTTTTCCACAAAACGGTGCCATTGTTATTTAATAGATCTCCCTCCCCTTGGACCAAAGGTTTTAAAGTGGGGCTTCTGCTTCATGACATAAGTGGTGTTGTCAGCAGGATTTGGTCCTTTGGGTTGAGCTTCTATTATATTAACATGTCAACGGACGAGGTGCAGTCATGTGGACAGGCCATGATGATGATGCCATTTTTTATGGGCGGACTATGGGTGTCAAAATTTAGTGGGACACAGTCTGAGATTAATTTTGGAGAATGGCGCAGTCAAATAGAGACCATGCTTACTTTTCAACCAATCAGAGACTCTCAAAAGGCAGACTTTATTCTGGGACTACTGGAAGGGGAGGCTAAACGAGAGATTTAGACTTTAGACCACTCTGAGAGAAATACCTCAAAAAAGATTTTTGATGCTCTATCTGCATTCTATAGTGACAATACACGTCTCTATTTGAAGAACCCAGTTTTTGTAGACAGGAGCCTAAACAACCACTTTTTCTTTAAGATTACATGAACTGTTCTCCAAGCTGAAACGGAAGGACGCCATAGGGTTGGAACAAGGAGATTTGGTGTTAAGAGACCAGTTTATTATGGGCCTGAAGGAGGGCCCCATTCGCCAGGAGCTCAGGTGTGAAAGAGACCAGAGCTCACCTTTGATGAGGTAAAGAGAGAGGCATTGGCCTAGAAAGAGGAGCGAGGGGAATGCTGGCCTCCGTATGACTGCTGGCCTCCGTATGACTAACCCTAACCCTAACCGCAGGAGTGAGTAGAGCACCTCCGAGCCCTATAGTGACTGACTGGAAACAACAACTACGTGCTGAAATTATAAATTATGTGAAAGAGCAAGTGTCCACTATGACAAAAACAATTTTAGAAGAATTAAGAAATACAGCCTCGCCTCCTGTTGAAGTGCCACGACACTCAGGCAGAAGCCCAAGACCAATTGCACCTTGTAATTATGCTAAATTTAAGTGGGATCCTCAAGGTCGGCCTATATGCATCTTGTGTGAACAAATCGATCATATCAGTCGTAGGTGTTCCTCAAAGCCATTAGGTCAGGATTTTTAAGTGCCCCGGCCACTGCGGGTCAAGTGTCCGGTCCCTTTCCATGCGACCCAATTGATTGCAGTCCCAAAGCTAAGCTTACAGGTGTTTGCCCCCTGGTGGAAGTGGGAGTAGATGGGGTAAATGTTAAATGTTTGGTAGACACCGGATCGCAAGTGACTTGGGAGTAAACAACTTAAAGGTTGTAAAGAATTACCCTGGTTAACATCAAGGGCTGCAAATGGGCTTGACATCCCGTGGGTGGGTTACATGGTGGCAGATTTTGTGGTCCATAGGGTCCGGGTGCCGGCGCGTGGCATTGTACTAGCCAAGGATGATTGTATTGGAGCTGATAAAGCTATCCTTGGGATGATTGTAATTGTAGACTGTTGGGAAGAACTTTTTAGCAAATACAAGTTGTCCTCTGGACATTCAAAGCCGCTGCTCGGCAAAGAATTGGACTCTGTTTTTATAGACTGCCAACGCATCCATGCTGTTTCTTCTGCTGACCAGTGGCAAGCGACTGCTAGATTAGCGAGCCGCACAAACATAATGGTACCTGCACAGAGTGAAGTGACTCTTTGGGTCAAAATCCCACAGCCATCCCATCATCAGCCCTGTGATGCATTGGTGGAAGCCCTGGGGGAGCATAGAGGGGTTGAAGTGGCTAGAACCCTGGTAACTGTGGGAAGAGGGCGTATCCCAGTGCGGGTCAGGAATGTGCAACCTTATGCTGTTCGTTTGAGCAGGTTCCAGAGGTTGGAGACTGTCTCCGCAGTGAACCCTTACAGTGTTCGGAATGGGAGGGAGCTGTCCATGGTAGAAGTGGGCCCTGGAGTAGTGGAAGTTGGCCTAGTTGACACTGCTCCAGAACTGCCGGAGGTAATTGAAGCCCCTACTGCCTTCCCTCACCTTGAAGGAGATGGACTAAACCAGGAGGAACAACGACAAGTATGAGAAAATTCTATTGGCCCAAGATGGAGGACATGATTACCACCTGGCTACAAGCCTGCCCGCGCTGTATATTTCACAAACCCGTGCCTCAAGGATACGCACCTGCCTTCCTGATGTTCAGCCGCCATATGAGGACTCCTGTGGACTTGCTGACGGAAGGCTTGGAAAGTGGAGCCCCCATGGACATTGCAGACTGGGTGGCAAAGCATCAAGAGCAGCTAGCTTAGAGAGCAGTTCCAGAGAGACAGCCTCCAGAGAGCAGCCTGGAGAGAGGGTCCTGGTGCGGGACCACAGAAGGCAGCAGACGGGTAAGCTCAGTGACCGATGGGAAAAGAGACCCTATGTCATTGTTGCAAGACTCCATCCGGAACGTCCAATCTACAAAATACGTCCTGAGGGCCAGAACCAACCGGAGCGCATTATCCATCGTAATAACCTGCGGCTGTGTCTTCACTATACGTCTTCCCCGCCTGGTGTGACAGAGCAAGTGATGGGACCACCTATGCTAATGTGGGGACTCTTACTTCCTGTGGGAGGAGGTGACCAAGAAGGGCCTGTGACCCCACCTGAGCCAAGACGACCCCAAGAACTAACATAGGAGTACGACCACAAAGACAATAAGACTCTGCATGTAAGATGTTCCAGGGACTAGAACATATTGGTCAGGGGGGCTGTCACGGGGTGACCAGACTTGACGTGTGTTTGTGGGTGGGAGTGACTGGCGTGCTGTGTGTGTGTGTGTGTGTGTGTGTTCGTTCGCGCGTACGTGATTGTGACAATCAGAGATATCAGGGACAGGTGTGTTTGGGGGAGCGGGACAGGTTGCAGACACATTGTGGAGGAGCAGCAGCATGGGAGTCGAGGGCCAAGCAGCGTGAGTGGCACGACGGCACCGAGCACTGGACCGAGCGGGACCGAGTGCATGTGGAGGGACGTATTGTGGGCCGAGCGACAGGACACACTGTTGGAACAGTGGAGTATTGCATGTGTATTGCTGTGGAACAGTAGCCCTGCCTTGCTAGATTCGGACTTTGGGAAAGTTCCCTTTTTTCCTGTTGCTGGCAACTATACTGTTGACGGCCTGTCCCTCACGCAGCTCCCCACCCCCACTGGAGTTTGGAGGGTAGTGAGAACATGGAGGACGAGGAGTGAGAGAGAGAGAGGAGAGAGCCACGCACCGTTGGAACAGTGGAGGGGGAAAGTGCGACGATCCCCCTCCTCTCAGCTAAATTCTGGAACCTCCTGCGCATATCCCTGACCTCACTTCTGCCTGAACTCCCAGGATTACTTTTACAGACTTGTAGAAAAGGGGTTTTAGTCTCAGGCTTGGGTTATTTTAGCATCTTATTTATGTTTTCTTTTTTTTTCTATCAAATTTTGTTAATAAAATCTTTTTAAACTTTTCCACAAAACGGTGGCGTTGTTATTTAATAGAGATCCCTCCCCTTGGACCAAAGGTTTTAAAGGCTTCTGCCCCATGACATTTGTATTTGGTCCAGATTTCAGACACAGCTGACTGTGAACAACCAATATCTTTTCAACATTGCGTGATGATTTACCCTCTTTTATGAGTTTGATGATCCTCTCCTTTGTTTCAATTGACATCTCTTGTGTTGGAGCCATGATTCATGTCAGTCCACTTGGTGCAAAACAGCTGTCCAAAGTGTGACTCTTTTTAACCTTTTAGCTGCAGACTAACGAGCAGATCTAATCTGATGCAGCTGTTAGTTTTGGGAATTAAAATTTACACGGCGATTCCATAACTGTTTCCTCAGAATTGAGTGATTCCATAATTTTTGCCCTCTGCTTGGTGTAAAAAAGTAACTGTTACTAACTACCACATTTTTCTTTCTTAATTAATTTTAGTGTTTCTTAAAGCCAGAAATTTACCATTTGAAATGATGGTAGTTTTGTGTCATGTCTGTGATCCGCTATTTTTCCACAAAATTAAACAACTGAATGAACATCCTCCGAGACCGGCGAGTCCATAATTTTTGCCAGGGGTTGTGTATGCTGAACTGACTGGATGCAGGTAACATGCTTTTTCTTGTCTGGTCAGAAAGGAGTCTTCTTTGCTCATCTGCAGAGCAGCCACCCTCAACCCAGTGTGACGGCCAAAGGAGTGGCCTCTTGGTGTGTCCTTTTTTCCTGGTTCTGTTTTGTTGCAGGTAGCTGTGGGTGGAGCCTTCTGAATGACACACCTGAGCAGGCTGGGCTCATAGATGTGACAACCTGATTTGACAGATTGACGGACTAACCTTAACCCTCAAAATAACTCAACACAGCCATTAATGTCTAAACTGCTGGCAACAGAAGTAAGGACACCTCTTAAAATTGTGCCCAATTAGCCATTTTCCCTCCCATGTGTCATGTGACTGGCACAAGGTGTCAGGTGTGAATGGGGAGCAGGTGTGTTAAATGTGTTGAAACTGGTCACTTCAACTTCAACATGACACCTCATGGCAAAGAATTATTACATAAAGATGACCTACAAGAAGATTGGCCAACACCCTGAAACTGAGCTGGAGGTTGTCATCCCCGAAGGAAGTTTGGTGAGGGCAGGCAGGCAGGCTGTCTGTCTGTCTGTATGTATGTATGTACGCACATACAGACAGATACATGTACAGTGGCCCCTGTTCATGTCAGGAATGGCATTCAAAGTGATGGAAATCAACGTGTCCCTGGAATAAATAAAGTGTAACATGCAGTAGCCTCACCTTCACTAAGTCTGCTCTTTAGATGAGATAACAGTGGATATTTGCCCTGTTCACAAAACTGCCCAGAAAAATCATCCATGTCCAGTGTCCACACAGAAGCTCCTCCAAGCTGCCTGCTCCTTAGATAGTCTACCTGTTAGACAGAGTTAACACAATAAATCTCTAACGTAGAGAGAGTTAAAATATTGGCTCATTTTCACCACAAAATCATAAATACTGCTGTACCTTTGCATCGTAGCTCCTCTGGTTATCGAAGCCGACCCACTGGTTGCCTTTGACAGCGTAGGGAACTTTCTGATCATCAATCCACTGGATAGAGGTGTCTTTCAAGAAGGAGCAGGTCTGGTAGCAAAACATCATAGTGCAATAAAGTTGTTATGTACATTCTGGTGAAGCTGGAGTACTACCTAATTATCAACATAGTGGAGTTCAAAGTAGTAATAATGTCTGTAAGGGTTCTGTTTCTCTTCTCATTATTATTTTTTTTATTTTTTGGTTTTGTTTGTTTCTGTGCCACTCCTTTTCCCCCTCCCTCCTCTGTTCTCCTCATGCGTGGCAACATAGACATAACATAGGTAGACGCCTCATTACGTGCTGGAGCGCGTTCCGGCATCACCACCATATTGGATGGGTATGCTCAGTCCAGACTAGCAACAGAGCCAAACGGAGTCAACCATAGGAGTCCACTCTAAATCAACAATAATGCAGCCTACGGTTGCAATAACTGGCGCAATACTGAAAGCAACCATCCAAGATGGCGGCGTGCTGATACGTCAGCTGTAGTGATGGGTAGATCACGCGTCATGAAGCGTTTCAACACATCGCAAAACTGTATTGACACTGTGTCAATACTGTTTCACTGAATACTGACACCTGCTGGACGTCCCTACAGGAAACATAGTTGAAAGACTCAACTGACACTGATTTGATGACCTGGGACAGGGGACTGCAACCTTTAACATCCAAAGAGTTTTGACATCTAAAATGAAAATAACACTGTATATATTGCTTTATACCTTTACAATTTGTATAAACAACTAAAGGGTGTTGCTTCTGACATCCATTAAGGGCGACAGCGAAAATCTTTAATTCTTGAAAAAATAACAAAAAAGCACACATTTTTCTTTTCTTACATTTCTCCATTCTTGGCCCTTGGCCTACATTCTTGGCCTGGGTTTGAAAGTCTGGATAAATGGACAGTGTTTTGGTGGGTAAACCAGCTTTCGTGAGTATGAGGCTTATTTTGAGCGACAATAAATAATGAAATATAATTTTATTTTAATATCTCAAGATTACAATAATTTTTCAATTTAGAACTAAAATATTTTTTAATGAACAAATAAAATACACTTAAATCAAATACTTATGTATACTTACATACTTACATGTATGCCCTGGGGCGATTAAGTGTTTTGTCCCTTGAAGGACACCATATTTTTGTGATTCCTGTTTTGGCACGGTTCTTATCTTTTACTTTGGAGGTGTCAGCGCGTGTTTGACTGAATGGTTGATCTACGAGGAATAAACACGGTCCGAGCCGCAAATACAAAGAGAACCTGTGTCCGACCTGTCCCTTCTTCACTCGTCACACATAAAAACAACACAACGCGTAGTCCTGGGGGGTAGAGAGTTCGTGGCTCATGAGCCGGGTTAAACTATAATTTATTTCCCCAGGCCACACGGAGTATGAGGATGGGAGAGCCGCATGCGTCTCCACAGTGTTTCCAGCGTTTTATAATTGAGTCTGCTACGCTTTTTTTCATAAACATCCGTTCACACGGCACAAATGAGGCTGGAGTGCAGAGAAATTGAAAGGACTTAATTCTCATGCCTGGCCCTAGAATGCCTCAACATTGAGGCGGTGGTTTTATTTAAATAGGAAAGTTATGTAGAAAAAATGTGACATTTAACCTGCAGAAAATAATATGAATAGTAAACTATTATATTAAAGTGACTAGTAAAGAGTCACTTTAAAATTTATTTGAATTCAGATAAATCAAGTGGAAACTCTGAGAGGAACAGGATGAAACAAGGAAATGTAAACAAATAAGTTATTTTCAATAACAAAATTGTCCCACACAAAACGCATCCCGTTGACAGATACGCCTATTTATATACACAGTTCAGCACGTCAGTGTCAGAGCGAAACAGCTCCTGTATCGGTCACATGACTTTCACAAAGCGATAAGTGCACCGACACGGGGTTTTGCTCTATCAGCTCGACGCATGCGCCGATGCAACGGTGTTGCCGGACCCATCACTAGTCAGCTCCAACAGGGCACACCTGAGCTTCATTATTCCTCCTGTCAATAAAACCCTCATTCGGGCTCCCCCTTGGCCAAGTTATTTAGCCTTGTTGGTTGTGCTGCATCTCTTGAGTTTATCTCATTGCTTTCCATGGTGCATATTCCCAGTTATTGTCCTCGTAAATAATTTCACCATTATTCCTACTTACCCTGTACCTAATTGTACTGTCAGCTCAGATGTTTTGTTTGAAGCTTCAAGTCCTCTTGTGTTTAGTCTTTTTATTTTCACCTGCAGACCTGTCACCTTCTCTGTCAGCCGTGAACCTATTTGTGACTGTTTATAATAATATTCTCCTTTGTACATATTCATCCTTTTTTTTCTCTATATTTCCTCGACAATAACATCCATCCATCCATCCATCCATTATCTTCCGCTTATCCGGGACCGGGTCGCGGGGGCAGCAGACGGAGCAGGGACGCC
>JAOWBC010003904.1:0-12524 GCA_028566105.1 Hypoplectrus providencianus
TGCTCTACAGGGTCGCTATGATTTCATATTTAATGCCTCTCAGGAGTTCGTCAGGTGATTCAGTATAAAGACTCATAAAGACGGACTGGCTGAGCAAACAAACCCAAACCCAGGAGGTCGCTGTGAGGGTCCACAGCATTTTCCCTGGTTCTTGATTATTTCTTGATTGATTTGCTTATACATTTTTATATTATCTATGTGTCAGTATATATGCATACTTTTACACGTATGCTTGATCTTTTGCTCATAGTAACCGCTCTATCCCTACATTGTCAGGTATCTATAACATATTCTGCATATATGTAAAGTCTTAATGTAGCACAGTAGGTTATACAGGATAAAGATCTGAAATGTAGAAAGGAGAAGAAGCAGAATGCAAAAAGATTTTAAAATACATCACATGTAGAAAGATCTCTTAGCACAAATCTTAAATATAGTTTAATTTTTATTTATTTAATCCAAAACCATGCCGCCTTGCTCTGACTTCAGCTGACTTCACTGTAGAGTAATAAAATGGGTAATGAGGGCATAGAAGGGAAACTGAATTTGGAAACAGAGAACATGGTGGAGGCATGTCAAGATTTCTCTTTCTTTCTTTCTTTCTTTTTTTTTTTTTTTTCTCTGCTGTTCCGAGTCAAACCTGCTGGGACTCGGGATTCATCAGCGGCCTGCGATTGGCTGACGATGCGGTGGAATGATGGTGTTAGGATCCTGAAGGGGCTGCTGTGATTGGCTGATGCAGGCGCGCACACACAGTGGGGCACGATGGAGGCACACACATGCAAACACAAAGTCATGCATGCATGTGTGCAAAAAAAAATACACACATACATATGAAAAAAATGCTCAAATTAACACTGAATGCACATTTTTGGATCTGCATGCGTGCACACACACTTTCACAACAAAAACACACAGTAGCACATATGTATGGACACTTAATTTAGATTTACATGCATGCATGCACACAAGCACACAGTGTGCCTTACAAAGAGGGGATTGAAACCAAAAGGAAAGAGGAGAGAAGCGAGGGGGGGTAAAGTCTAAATGAATCGTTCTGGCACCGTCTAGTTTACTAATGAGGCTCTGAGGAATGCTGCTGATCAGAACAGGACCCTTTGGCTTCTTTTCTGATGGAAATGTAGTTATACATTACCATTGTGAGCAGAGCAGAGCAACCCCTCCCTCCCTCCCTCTGCCTGCACTACACGTGAATGAGTGACTGCCTTGGCAGCAGGGCCGTGTGATGACTTCAGCGGGCTGAGAGCGATGTGACCCAACAGGAAGGGCTGCAGCCTGAGGATGACTGAAGGAAGTTCTTCTTCTGTGGTTGTTGTGGTCAATAATGTGGTGTTTTCCTTGTTTGACTGTAGTTATATTTCCTCATCCTTTATTTACACATGAAAAAAATGTGGATGAGACATTTTCCTTAGATTAACTGTTGAGTGTCTGTAATAATATAACACTATTACAATCTATATAGTATCAATCTGTAGCCATAATATTTTTAGATATTTATGTATATTATTTAGTGTCAGTATATTTCCATTAATCCTCTTGTACCTTTATGTGTCAGTAACCAGTCTCATCCGTCTCTAAGGTGACCATCGACTTGGAGCTCCACCTCGCCAAGAAGACCAAGTTCAAGTCCTCCAGTGGAGCTGTTGCCCACTACGACGTCTACCTCTACAGGACGCCCCAAAACAAGCCCCGCCTCCGCAAAGGGCCCCGGGCCAAGACTGTCAATGGCCCCAGCAGAGCGAAGAGCCGAGTCCTGCGGTGGGAGGACGACGCGTACCCTCCTTCGCCGCCCTGCTCGGTCTGCGGCCCCAGCAGCACCCACTCGCTGCCGGCCTCCATGGTCACAGAGTTTCAGCGGTCGTCAGCCTGGACGCTGAGCCCTCACACGCCCCGCTGAGCTGCTTCATATCTCACTGTCCTCATCTTCAAGTTACTCTGTGAATGTATGTTGCGTTTGTTGGCATTTACCAGAAGCTCAAATTCAAGGAAATGTAAAAGTCACAAGAGTTTCTGTGTGATTGTGCTTCTGTAAGTTTGGTGTTCTGTGTGTCAGCCTGAAACGGGACGTTGGAGCATGAAGTTGAGGTTTTTAAATTATCTGGACAATACAGCCAAACACGGAAAGAGGCTCAGATAAAGGGAATGAGAGCTTAGATTTGTTGTACATGGCGTGGCTTCCTCTGGCAGCTGTTAAAAGTGCTGCAGTCCCAGGAATTAGGAAAACCTTGACTCAAAAGACTTGAATATTTGGGAAATGCTTTAAATGCTAGATAATTCTTAATTTGAAGGTTTAATGTCAAATATTGCATGTAAAAAAATGTTATTTCCCTTTTTGCATTAATTTTATAATATTTATAATAATTTTATTATTTGTTCAAATTCTGCTACTAATATTTAACACTTGATGCCATAAAGATCATTCAGTTTTTTGTCCAGGAATTTTTTAGAACATTATAGGATATGTCTTGTTTTGTTTCTTTTTATTTTAAAACAAGAAAATAATTATTTTGCTTAACAACTTTTAGTCTGATTCCCATACAGTGATGATAAGTTGATATACAGAGACTTTAACCACAGTGCACTGACACAGTACTGGACCTCAGTGTCACGCTCAGGAACACTTCAGGGACCGCAGGAATCCGCAGGTGTCCAACCACAACAGCTACGCTCGCCTCGTTGGAGACGATTTCAAAAGCATTTATTTATGTTTGTGTTTCCACGCCAGCGATTACACCGAGCAGAGGGGCGGCTCGCCAAAGTCGATGGCAGCTCATCGGATTGTTCCATATTCCTCTTCTCACATGACACACGCACAAGTCTGAGCCGTGATGCTGGTACCTGCAGTCTGACTCAGCAGAGTGAAATAATGTCTGAATACGTGTGAAATGTTTATTGTGTGATGCTTTATTGATCCCTGCTTGAAGAGTGTCTTTTTCCTGTTGACAGAGTTGCAGGAAACAAGTCGGTGTTGATTGTTTGGCATAGATTCTCGTTCCAAGAACTTGAACTTGATAACCGCTTGTGTGTGTGTGTGTTTGTGGTTTTTTTTTTTTTTTTTTCAGCATGACCCAATTTGTAGCTGATAATCTGATTGGTGAAGAGTACACACAAACATGTGGACAGTTACAGCACATCCACTGAAAGGATGTGGCTTCAAGTGCTGACAGTGTATTTCTCACTTTAAGATGCACAAATCAATATCTTATATTAACAAATGATCAAATGATTAAAATTCATATGACATATGGATTTATAACCCATCAGCTTCCACCCAGCTCTGCAGTTTGCCTCAGTGTTACAGAGCTTTTTGTTAGCATCTTTCAGCTCAGTTTTGGTTCGACACATCTCAAACTTTACTATTTTGATTTAATCTCTGAGTTCTTATTAAATATATTTTTGATAAATGAAGAAAATGAACAATGATAGGGCAATATGCAATATGTTTAAAGATTAAAATGCAGAGTAAAGGCATTTGCAGTCTAGATGTGTGTGATATCGAGCTGCTGGGGAGCTGCACACTGCCATCTGCTGATCCAACACATGATCAGTAGCTCATGTTTTATCTCCCATTTTACTTGAAAGTGTTTTATTCAGCTGTTCTGCATGAACCAGGAGAGTAAGATGGATGACACACACGATGCAACCTGAATTCAATCACACTTAAGGTAGAAGAAGGTTACGTCATTTGCAGGTTTTCTGCACAGAACAAGACATTTTCCAGGCATTGATCTTCAGGAAAGGATGATAACTGTGTTATCTCTGCTGAGTGGTGAGAGGGAACCAAAACAGGAAAGTTGTGGGTCAAAACGCAGATCAGCAAGCTGAAAATTTGAATAAATCGCAGTAAAAAGCCAAGGGGGGTTTCAGTGATAGGGGTAATCACCTTTCACACATTGTCATTTGATAAATTGTTATTACACATATATATATATATATAAAAAAAAGATATAGCAGCTTCAATCTCTATGTCCCCTTTACAAATAACCGTCTGAGAGTTTTGTAATAGCAAAACATATATAAAGGTAAATAAAAGAAATGTCAAATACAATTATCAGGTAAGACTGAATGGCGAAATTTCTGCAGATTGTCCTTTGCTAAATGGACAATGATGCATCTGTGTTGTAACATGTCTTTTGGCATGAGGAAAGACTTCCTGCTCAGTCATCACTACATGCTTGGTAATTAATGAATACATAGAAAATATGATAGATATGAAAGAACTAGTTGTCTTGTTTCCTGGTGCAAAAACATCTCTCTAGCGAGCAATATCTCAAAGTTTCAGGTTCAGCATAGACAACACTGTAGATAACTGAAAACAATAACATTTACTAGCAATATCTTTTAAAATTATTGATTTGTTGGTATCGAAACAGTTCTATAGGAGAGTTTGTTCCACCTGGAGTCATGTTTGGGCACTAAAAATGCACCAATTTAAAGAAAATTCTGAACTGCAGTAGAATAATATAGATCAGTATTCAGGGTGGATTCCCTGTATGTAACCTGTTATTTCCTGTGCTTCTATCCCTGCAGCCACTATACTATAACTCATTAACAGGGTACTACCAACAGGAGGCGGTATCCTCCTTCTGATCAAGACAGAAACACATCGAAGAAGAGGCCATGCGCAAGCAAAGATCGTCTATGCAGACTGATGTACACAACTGTCACCATGACGACAGTTCTAGCACATCCTTAGGTGTCCGATTTTCGAAAATTAAACCCACATTGACACTTATGGTCCAATCTTGAAACTTGGAATTTATTTTTTTTTGTTGATATATTGCAGCTTAAAGAAGCGCATATAAAAGACATTTATGCTGCAGGACGCAGTTACAAGCAGCTACCAAACGGGTTTTTCCGGCACGTGCAGAGTGATTGCTCTGTTCTTTATTTACCCATCTTTGGTCGCATGCTACTTGACGTTAGCACATCAGCTAAATTTGATAGGAAGGCAATCAAATTATGGAGTAAATTAAAAAATATTATACGCTATTTTTTAACCTGTAAAATCAATTGGACAACTTTTGAGGTTACTTCCTCTTAACAACTTAGATTTTGTGGCGTTTTTGTAGCTCAAGCTAGCTTGTATTACAGTTAGGCTAGCTAGTAACATTATAGTTAGCTATGTTTACAGAGCTTAACAGCATCTTGAACACCTCCCCGGACAGCTTCACACAGGTGAGGATTTAACATTTAAACTGTGTATGGCTTGGTGATATATATTTTGTTTTAATTATTTTAAACACATTGTGAAAATTTGCTAATGCGGTCATGTGTGTTAATGTTAGCAGCAAAATAATACACCATCCATGTGTCTAAAGTTTGAAACTTTTCCTCAGGGAGAGTTTGTTTTGCTCTCAGACAGAAAGAGTGATGCCTCTTTCCTCATCCACCACTTCCTCTCTTTGTACCTAAGAGGTGAGCTGTCAGTGTAAAGCAAAATCAGTTTATGATTAGGTCTGCTGCAGGCCATTTAACTTTCTTGTAGGTCTGAACCTTATGTTGTTGTTTTCTTTCCAGCACGATGCAGAGTTTGGTTTCTGGGTCTGGTGCAGTCATTCAATCACTACAGTGCAATCAGCCAGAGATTGGTGAGGCTCCGCTGCTAATATCTTTGTGCTGTTTTCTCAAATACTATTCACACTGTAAGAAAAGAGTGCTATTTAATATTTAAATTGTCTATTTTTCGTTTTGCATCCGTGTCAGTCTAATATCGTTGAGTTTACTTGAACTTGTACCAAGTGCTAATGTTTTGTGTTTCCTCAGGGTGTGAGCCTCACACAAGCAAAGGAGAAAGGTCAGCTGGTTTTCCTGGAGGGACTGAATGAGTCTCTGTCTGTTTTGATTCCTCAAGACACCAACACAGGAAGTCAAGCCATGGACTTCATCAGGTCTAAAAAGATGTTCTCTTAAATTTTTGATTCTACTTATTTGTATAGACCATTTTTTTTGTTTATTGTCACCACAATGTAAATTAAGTTAATGCTTGTCATATTCATTTAAGTGTACCTATATGGCTTACCAACCCAACAGTACTACATTTACATACTATGCAGGTTTTTGTCCTGTTTTCAACTCAAGAATTGAAAGCTAATGTTAAAGGATACCAATTTTATGTGCTAAACCTGTAATACTGAACACTATGCCAGTCTGACACCTGGCTGATTCTTTGTCCTTTTGCTCATTAATACCGTCCTTGTGTCTTCAGTGATCCTTCTGTTGGCCTGAAGAGCCTGTACGAGTTTGTCCAATCAGGGGTGGTTAGCTCTGGTGGCGGGGTAGAGGAGGTGGAGGCAGACGGTGCAGAGAAGTGGGGACCCCCGGTGCTGCTGGTGGATGACATCAGTGTGCTGCTGAGTTTGGGAGTGAGCACCGGAGCCATCCTGGACTTCAGCCACTACTGCCGAGCCACCATCTGCACCCAGCTACAGGTCAGATCCTTACTGTCATCCTAATCATACAGGGTGTCCATAAAGTCTGTTTACAACTTTAAAAATGTATCAAAAAAGCAAATGAACAGACAAATATGTAAAATATTGAAGTTTTGGGCTTGTTAATCCTCCTCTACATTGACACCATGTGCTGCACAAAGCACATCCAGAGACTTTGTGGACACCCTGTATTGCTGTCTTTGGATTGTAGTAAATTACAGCTGCAACTTACATAGCCAGACTCTGCAGCAATGTGACTTTACTTTTATTTGAGACCTTTTGTTTGGCTTATAATGTTGTTTTCCCACACGGTTACAGGTGAGGTGGTTACGTTCAATAAGGGGAGAAGGATAAAAATCTATCTTAGTATTACTTCTAATGTGACTGCAGGGCAATGTGGTCATGCTGGTGCGCTGTGACGGGGAAGAAGAGGAGGATGACGGGGATGATGAAGGATCAGAGAGACTTCTGAAGGGCCTGACCCACCAGAGCAGCCTCACTCTTCATGTACAGGGTCTCCCCACTGGCTACTGCAGGGACATACATGGGCAGGTGAGGGTGTTTTTATTTTTTTAAGTTTCATTTGTTAGATTTGCCTGTGAAAACTTAGAGGAGATAATTTTAGGCATTTTTGCTGCTGTTACAGCACCGATTCCAAAAACACTAATGTTGTCTTAACTACATTAAAGCAGAATGCAATCATTTCTAATCCTTCGTAACATATTCAGTTTAAATTTTTCAAAGACTACATATTTACTGTTTAAACTGATTTTTCTAACTATGAACTCTGAATATTGAATGTGTGTTCAGGATGTTTTACATTGGATAATTTTTTTTTTAATTAAAATGATTAGTTAATTTAGTTGTAAGAACCAATCCTGGATGTTTGCAAATATTTTTGTTATTGCATCATGAATAACCCGAAATAAGGCATGGTGTTGTGCACATTTTGTGAACATATGGATCACAGATGGTACCCAATATCTAAATAAAATCAGTGCACATATAGAATCAATAACTTAAAGGTAGACAAATTGGTGTTGCACATTTGAAAGGTCGGCTATAGCCTGAATACCTGCAGAAAAAAATATAAGTCAATTAATGTTTGTATTTGTTTTCAGGTGGAAGTGTGTTGGAGGAGGAGACAAGGTGACAGACATAACACACAGAAGAAGCTCTTTCAGTACAAGGTCCACGATAAAGGAGCCTCTTTCTTTGCTCCTGGGACGTCCAGCGCTGTTCTCTAGCCGTTTATTTTAACATCCTTGTATGCCTTTTGTCTCTTTCATTTGTGAGAATAGGCAGTATTTTAATACTGCCACACAATACAGATGTTGAGTGTTTAGCTGCTAAAGTTGTTGGTGAGTTGGACAAATTTAGCAGCTCAAAAAAGACAGGGTTTAAATTGGGAGGCTTGCTAGTATCAACCAGCCTGGATCCCAGACCCTCTGAAGGGAGGAGGATGTGACAGCTGATAACCTGCGTCCAGGTCGCTGCACACTGCTCACATGTCTGTTCTTTTTTAGCTTTAAAAAAGTGAGGTGAAAACAAAATCACTATTCAGCCTGATTATCAGGTTGGTCTATTGTGTAAGTTGAATGAGTTTTTGTATGTTGGTTGGCATGCAATGTGTGCTATGAATGCAGACCATTTTGTGATGGTGAGTGGACATGATTTTAATACTGAACACCAATATAGAAAATACATTGATCACAGGAACTGATCGTGTTTTTCTAATGAATAAATAAGCTGTTTATTTGCACCCGGAAGCATATAACCATTTGATAGATCTTGAATAACATCCAACTAAAAAGTGTAAAATGCTGTAATTATCTGTGTGGACACTAGAGGTCGCTCTGTCCTCGCTCTTTCACTCTGCAGGGTGAGAGGTCGGAGTGGAGAGGTCTCTCTGGGATTTGACAACCAGTGGATTTGAAACGCTGCTCCTGCATGTCAGCATCCGATACTGGATAGCCTTCAGCTAATTTCCCAAAACAAAGGAATAACACGGCGGTTGCTTGTCAGTTTACCCAGGAGGCCCACTGAAACAACATCATTTAAGGATCTCTGAAGTTTGTCCAGGCAAGTGTGCAAACATTTATTAGCCGTAACTATTTAGCCTTAGCGGTGAAAGTTAGCTCTATGGCTGATGAAAGCATGGGTTGCTGAATTGTCTAATCGCTCTATAATGTTAGCCACTTAGCTATGTTATGGTCAAAGCTGCTTGGGTGCAATAGCTGTCCTCATTCACACGCTTTGAGGTCTTAAATCCCAAACTATATTGTTCAATTTAACGTCGTCACTGTGCTTATAAGCTAACTTGGGCAATAATTTGATGTTTGGCAGCGTTGTTAACTAACGTTACTAACTATTCTCATGTTTTCACATTGACAGCCATGATAGTCAGCTGATGGAAGCACAAGCCCAGTTCGCATGTATGACCCCGGTTCTGTTTACCACAGTCTTGCCTAGTTAATTGATAAAATACACATTATTTGGGACTCGGGTTCACTGGGTTTATGGAGCTAACATTGCTTGGAGCATGCTAGCTATATGTGTTAGCAGTTAGCTCCGTGTCATCATAAGTTATTTGCAGGTATAGAAATTGTAATGAACAACAACTTAAAGAGTTCCATTGTATAGATTTGTTTATTTGTGAGTGTCACCTGAGAAAATATCAATGAATTAGTCTTTTAGTTTGTAGAAAACTCCGGTTATTGGGTGATGTTTATGCGAGACTTTAGCTAGCTTTAGCTAAGTCACACGCAGTCAGGTAACATTAGCAAGCTAACAATAAGTGTGCTTTTCGTTAATTTGTGCTGTTTACATATATTGTTTACTTCATTTACAACCCTGAGGGATGCGAGACTTACTACCCTGTATTAACCAAGTAGTCCTTTGATTAAATGTTGTGCCGTAAATTACGATGAAACCCTGTGAGATGCTGGTGGCTAAAGGTTAGCAAGCAGCTTTCACTAACGTTCGTTAGCTCGCAGGTTGACACCTGACAGCAGGTTCAGGAATATGTATCAAATTATGAAAATACTTCCCCAGAATCAGGTCACACAGATGCATATGTGTGTGTTAGCTTTTAAAAAAATTAAATGGTATTAATATGTAATAAACGAGCTCGTCATTTGCCACCTGTCTGGTTTTTACACCTTTACAAGTCAAGCCATCGGATTGTTGATAAAGGCCACGGGCTGTTTGTTTGTGGGTTGAAGTGTTTCATAAAAACCTACTGATGTGACAAAGCCTTTGTAGCATTGCGTATTTACGAATGAGAAACAGGATATATTACTCAATCGTAGGTAAAACCTGTTTTGCACCGTGATGAAAGTAAAAGTCGGCACTTTTGCACAATTTATTTGATGATCCCAGAGTCTTGGCTGTAACTCCTGGGCATCCCTGGCACTGGGTTAGGGAGCCAATGTGCACACTTGTTCTTGGCAGGTGATGTTGCCACAGGGTTGCATCAGCCCCATCATCCCTGCATGTGTTCACTGTCTTGTGAAAGCTAGTTCATCATTTGGCCAACTTGCATGTCCTAATTTTAAAACAGTTACATGTGCTGGAAAAATTAAACTTTTTAAATTTTCTAATTGTAATCTTTTTTTTTTTTTTTTTTTTTTTTTTTTTTTTAATATTTGCTCAATAGATGCAAATAAATAACAATAATTTAGAAATCAATCTAAATGTATTGTGTCCTCATTTTATTCCTTTTAATAATTTGTTAGCAATGCAGAAGTCCTTGTGTGGAACCGGACTGCCTGTTACACATCATTCACCATTACATTATGGTTACTGATTGACAAGGTATTTCCCTCTTTTGCCATAAACTGGTTGTAAAAGGCTGTTTTGCAGTAATCTGCTCATCCACGTCGAGCTTGTCTTTACAGCAGGACTAATGGGCGTCCCTGATCAGAGGAGCATGCTTTCACATTGTGCAACTATGGGATTGAATGTTGATACAGTTATGTTACGGAGAATAGACGCAGCCTAATTCTCTCTGGGATGTTTGTGGGTATTAGTGCAGTTTTTGGCCTGCAGTAGTTCATGTGAAGATAGAGAAAATAGCTGATCATGTCATTGGAACTTATAAGCCCTGGAGATGCCTTTAAACTAGGCATTTTAGCAAGTGTTGAAAAGAGGTAAGCTGTTTTTTTTGTTTTTGTTTGTTTGTTTGTTTTATCAGGTGTTCCATTCATGTATAGATGATTTCTAAATGTTTTGTCTTAGTTTTGTTACAGTTGCTCATAAACTTAGTGCACTATTTTGCTTGGAGTGATGTTAAATGAATTTAAATCTACAAGCCCCCTAAGAAAGTTGCAGAGACCCACAATGATCTCCATGACTTAATTTGCTGTTGCAATGTGACAAACGTGTCTGTCATGTCTCTAGCTGTGTTTTTGTTTGCAAGTTAGTGTGCTGGCTTCTCACGTGGGAGGCATATAGACTGGTCTTTGTTTGAATATTAGTTTCCCAGCACGTGTGCTCAAAAGCACAGGGTTATTTAACCGAAACATTTTTCATGCTGCTGTCATGAAGACTTATTTGTGGTTTGTTGAGTTTCAGCAGAAATGTTATTATTTGTTTCCTCAGCTGTTGTAGCTGTATATCCCAACAAATACCATCCGGCCAGACGGAATAGGATTTCCAAACAATTGCTGGTCACCAGCCAAAGTGGCTGAAGAGCGCACAAACTGAACAGCCTGAAACAACAGCTTACCAGCACTCAGCCACAGGCTGATATAGTTTTCTGCTCTGGCTGTGAAGTTTTGGTTTTAAAGCCTCTGTCAGACTTGTCATGCTTTTGACATGTGAAGGTCTCTGCGTGCTTCAACATACAGGATAGGCTCTGAACGGAGGAGGAGGGAGGCAGCAGGGGGTGGCCATAGGCCCTGAGCCCTGCTCGTTGAGTTTCCGATCGGCTCAATCCCGGATTAGTTCACTGACGGAGATGCTGCTGAGCCTTTGCCAAATCAGGTCTCACTGCTACACTCATGTAACTCAACTGGACAGACAGCAGAGCGATGGAGGCATTCACTGAAAGTTTTTCCTTGCAAGAAAGTGAGCAGGACCAGAACCTGTCTGAGAGTCGACTCTCCTACAGAAACAGAGAGCAGAAAGACTTTACTTCAAAGCCTGTTTTGGTCTTTGCAGAATCCATTGTGCAAGCTCTCCAGGACGTTGCTGTTTTTACTGTATAGTGTATTTATAACAGCAGATCAAGAGACTCCTGAGGCAAATTCCTCCCAGGGAATGTTTCCGTTGCTCTCGGGGGGACGAGCTGAGCAGTCGCACACTCTGCCTGAGTCAAGAAGGGAGCACTATGTTAACCACAAGGCACCGCTTAGGCTCAAAAAACCCAGTGCTGCTGCTTTCAGGGGACGTAAACAGCTGCGAGCCAGAGAGATAACTTGGTCTCCAATTAGCAGGTATGCTCTTAGAACATTTAACGCCTTGTATGACGGATGGTAACTGCTGATATGTTTTCTTTTATTAAAGCATGTTTAGCAAATAATATGGTGCTGCTTATTGGCATCATGTGAGCAGCTGAGGCTTAATGCTCAGGAGAATGAGATACTGTACAAATCCAGCTGCAGTGTGTGTGTGCCAAGGCAGCCCGTTAAACATTTGTAATAGAGCAGTGTGTATCAGCAAACAGTCGATAGGCAGCGCTGGTCCTGTCTCCTGAGTAAACACACAGCTGAGATTGGACAGAGATGTCAACAGGAGGTTGAGTTGATAGGGGAAACTGAAGGAACTGATTTTGTTTGAAGTGAGGTGCCACCCGTAAGGCAAATATTTCACATTTTTTGGAGTCAGATCTTTTAAAGTTGAATCCATGATCAGGCTGCTGGCCTTCAAGGAGACATGACAGTGTGCAACATATAGTTTTGAGTCTGCCAGTAAATCATTTTATATTGTGAATGTCTTTCAGTGGATGAGATGTTATTGAAAGAAAATGTAGATTAAAACCTAACCAAAGTAGTTCGGGCCACCTTAACTTGATAATTGATTTACATAACCTAATGTCTACTGAACTGAACGCTGTAGCTGTCGTGTCAT
>JAOWBC010003907.1:0-12488 GCA_028566105.1 Hypoplectrus providencianus
AACTTCTAAAAGTTGGAAGTTTGCCGGAGAGCAGCGGCAGCATAACGCGCCAGCGTTCACTCAACCGGAACCGGAAGCTTTAATTCCCTTTACAGCCCCCTTTAATTCACTAAAGGGGGCTGTTTTACTCCAGAACAATATATATATTAGGTGCTCCGGATTATAAGGCGCACTGTTGTTTTTTGAGAAAATTAAAGGCTTTGAAGTGGTGGATGGAACGTTTATTTGTAAACCTTCCGAATTCTTCGGTTCGTCTGTCTTGGTTCAATTCGCATGTGTTCCGTTCGGTTCATGCCCTGCTCCTTTTTCTCAAAGGTGACGTGAGTACACTCCAGAGCAGCAGTGGCACTACTGCGCCTAAAGCCAACCACCAGTAGTAAATAACAGAAGAAGCGAAGCAGCGTAGCCAGGTGTAGCAAATTAACTAAAGCGCTTGAGCCACGATTTAAAATCGCCTACCGCAAACACTTCAGCAATATGGTAATTATCACACTTTATGAAGAGACCCGAAATAGTTAGAGTTGTCTGACAGCCTCTGTAGCGCTAACTACTGATGGATGGACCTCCAGGACTACTGGGAGTTTCCTGACTGTATCAGCCCATTACATTACATCACAATGTGAGATGAAAAGGGCTGTTTTTAACTGGATTATACAAGACATAATTGATTTTCCTAATATTCAACATATACCGAACCAAAAACCGTGACCACAAAACCGTGAACCGAATTGAACCGTGGTTTTTGTGCACCGTTCCATCCCTAATATATATATACAGTGAACCCTCGCTGTATTGCGGTTCATATTCCACGGCTTCACTGTTTCGCGGATTTTTTTAGGGCAGTTTTTTATACTTTTTTTACAGTGTATGAACGCGCATTGTGTTCTGCTTCAGTAGAAAAAGTAGCCACAGCGGAGTGGAGTCAGGATAAGCATAAGCAAAAGTTTATCACGATAGCCTGCTCTCGACCTGGTGAGTGTGTCACTCAAATCGGTCCCCCTGGAAACACATGATAAACATTCCACTTGACACTCAGTGTCACAATGTGTCCAACCTCGGCGGTTGATTATCAAAATTATTATTTTACAGTATTTCTAAAAACTATCATAGCTATTTGTAAGAAAATGTTTATTTTTCTATTTCTTAAACAAATGATTGGGCCTGAAAACAGGTTCTGATCTTTGGTTTCGTTCTATAATACTGCACTGTATAATAATTGACTACTTCGCGGATTTTCGCTTATCGCGGGTTCATTTTGGAACATAATCCCCGCGATAAACGAGGGCTCACTGTATATATATTCCTTTTGAAATGCTTTTATCCAGCCACAGGCATTCATTTATCAATCTTTAATAACTTAAGTCAAATGTTCAAATGGCATTAACCTCCAAATTCAAAGCAAATGTTCCTGACCCTCTTGTTACAGTTATTAAGGGAGACAATGTATAAAAAATTTCAAATAGGTTTCCAACAAAAAGCAGGTCTTGGTGGGGCTGTTTTCTGATTCACACCATCTGCCTGTAGGAGCTATGGTATCATTAAGGCTTAGAAAAGACTATGAAAATTATTGGCCACATGTTGCTTTGGTACATCACAGTCACAGGTAGTCAATTTCGTATTGAGGGAGTATTAACTTCGGGCATTAACGGGCTCAGATTCAGTCCTGAACTTTACTGGGTTTGGAAAGCCAATTCACATGGTCTGGTGATCACAGTGAATAAACAAGGGTGCTTTAATGTAAATGAAACGTACTGTAAGGTTTTGGTGATCCGGTATGGACCAGAGATGTTGGATTATTCAATAATCTCTTTCTGCCCCTTTTTTTTTTTACCTCATGAATTTCAACAGCTTCATAACAACCAGGCCAACGCTTCAGTTGCAGCCCAGCTGACGGCTGGCGTCACACAATAACTGGACTCCATCTGTCCGGAGGCACTTAGTTTTATCGTCTGAGATTTTAATTTTGCAAATTAAAAAGTACCCTCAGGACGTATGAGCAGTACATGGCTGTTCTACAACACAGAAGAACACCGCCTTGGATCTCTGTTATGTCCCAATGAGAATAGAGAACTATCTTTGGTGCTTTTTATGTCAACAGTGTATATCTTGAGCAGTTGGAGTGGACATTAAAAAATATTTTATGATGTTTGTGATGACCTCAATTAACTTTTAGAGACTATTTTATCACGCAAAGGTGGTCATTTCCCCCAACAAAAAGTCTTAGGTAACCAAGGAGCTTAAATCTATTTTCCACATAGAGAAAAGAATTTTCTATTCTGGTGACACCTTAAAGATAAAAGCTGTCTCCAGGGAGGTCAGAAATGAAATGAGGAAAGCCAAGTAAAGTGAAGTGCAGAGATAAAACTGAAAATCAAGATAGCAGCAGTGACCTCAGAGGTGCCTGGAAATGACTAAAATCCATTGTATCAATTAATTAGTCTGCCTGTGAGACCAAGTGTGCTGTCTGGGTAAATGGTGTGAACGCACAGATTTATCAAACGTTAAATTCATTTTCCTGTCATTTTAAAGGTCTGAATTGGTAATATTTCCTTGCTGCGAGAGGCTCTCATACCTCAGTAATAGCTCCGAAAGACGACTGAAGAGAGGGAACATAAGCAAAGCTGCTGTGTACTGAATGCGGGCTGGTACCAGCAATATGGAAAGCATCTACTATAATACCCATTAGGGCTTCACGATTCTGGAAAAAATTTGAATCACAATTGTTTTGCCTAGAATTGAAATCACAATTCTCTGTCACAATTTTTTCACAAATGTTTATTGCACTGGAGAACTTTGACAAAACAAAACAAAAACAGTGCTTTGGCAAGTGTATAGTCATTGTTAAATCATTGGAGGATAAATTATTTTTACAAAAATAAAAAATAAACATTGAGACATGAGCTGATAATTTCACCATATCATCATATGGGGGGGGGCAAGGTTTTTCCATACGACCGGGGGGGTGGGGGTAGTTTTTCCCGTGCGAGCAGGGGGTTAGGGTTACTTTCACTTTTACTTGTCTGTCTTGTAAACGACACCGCTTTGCGGACATATCCGTTTCGTTGCAATTCGCGGCACGTAGCCAATTGGTGGCAAAGATATGACAAAAGGACACTGCTTATTTTAGGTTGTCAGACTCCTAAAGATTCATGCTGTTTCCTTGCGGCACCACAACGACCGTGAAACACACTTTACAATGCACTTTACACTGTTTGTCATCGTCTGGCTTAAAACCGAAAAACTTCCACACTGCCGAATGCGAACCTTTTTTGGGCATGAGGTCGGTTCGGATGGGTGGTTGACTCTCGCCACTACCGCTTGGGTTTTCGTCACCATCCATTCAAACTTCCTCACCGCTGACTTTTTTCCGCTTGGCTTTCACACACTTTCCAAAACACTGAAATGCAGGCGCGCGTCCTTCACTGAATCACGTGACAAAGTAAAGACGCTTTACAATTGGTTAAGGGAAGAGGCAGCGGCAGTGCTGCGTTTGGGGGCGCTTGAAAAAATCCGGGAGATAATAGGGGCATCTGTTTCTGATACAGCCTCTGATATAAAATGCCTCAAAATCGATGTGTGTAGAAATGAGATCACGTTTATGTGCGAATCGAGATTGCGATTTTTTAACGATTCATCGTGCAGCCCTAATACCCATTCCAAAAAAGATTAATCCAAGAGAACTTAACGGCTTCAGATCAGTTGCATTAACATTACGCATGATAAAAACTTAAAGCTGTGTCCCTGATCCATGCTGCATGTTGGGAAGCTGCAGGGCTTCCCAAAAGGGCAAATATATTTGAAATTTTAAAATAATATGATCCTTTTGTCTCTTATTCAGGGTCTGTACCTGGAGTCCAAACGCTAGCATCAATCATGGAAAAAATTGGGGAAACTGTTGGTTGTAAGCAAGGAAAAACGTTATTCAGTTGATGTGTGAACTGGAAGTCTCTTAGAACTGTGTTTTATCTGCTGGTTTCATGGGTTGTCTGTGAAGGACAAGAACAGACTCAAGGTCCCTCCGTTTGTCCTTCTTTAGGAGAAAAAAAGCACAGTCCCATTTTTTTCAGACACTTAAATTCTTTATCCCTCCTGCCATTAGGCTTTTAAATGCTGTTGATTGCAGTGAATGACATATACATTGATCAGTTCTTATAAATATTTGTATCTATACGGTGTTATTCGTCATATACGTGCTTCCCATTATTTACTGGAGCTTTGATCTTCTGGTTTATGTTTTCAACCAGTCTTTTCATTAGAGACAAGGTGAATTGTGTCTTGCTTGAATTTGATTTTGTTTTATTCTTTTTATACAATTGTTGACGGGGAAATGTAACGTCCTGCTGTGGTTGTTTTCTGAATCTGTGAATTCCAAGCAGTTTCAGGTTTCAGGCCCTATTTTATTTATTTATTTGCTATTTTTACATTTCACTCACTGTGAAATTGTATTTAGCTGCAATATCTAAGGTTACAGCTCAGTGAAGTCAGCACAGTCATGGCCCATAAGTGGGAAGAACACAATAAATGTATTTCGTGCAGTATAGCACAGTTGATTTTTATATAAAAAAAAAAAAAACAGAAGAGGTAAAGTTAGGGTAAGTGTACCTATTAAGCCCACTTGTGACTTCTGAATTAAATAAATAAAAAAAAAACTACATCACCAGTCATTTTGAAGTCAAAATATGGATTTTAGCATGCGATCATGCAGCTCACATGCTGCATCAATACACTCACTGCATAGCATTGCTCATTATATATGGCATAGAGCATGATAAGCATGTGTAGTTTACATTTTTGTAAGCAGAATATCCTGTTATACTGTTAAATAGATAATACATGTTTATATTTACCTTTATTTACTTTTTAATTAACATTTTACCAAGTGGGCTTGAAGGGGACACTAGCAAAAATAGAGCACCATTTAGGGTGGATGTAAATATATATAGCATATATAGATTCATGTAATGTAGTTGTATTTATAATGTCATGTGTATTTAAAGAAATAGTCTGACTTTTAACCAGAAATCCACCGATGTTCCCATTAAGCCCGCCTGCTCCCATTAAGCCCATTTGGCTTTGTTTCAATGGAGATTTTCTCCTTTTTGACTTTTGAACCATTTTCCTGCCTAACATCTACCACATCTACTCAGCTCCATGGTAAATCAATATTTAAATAGCCAAATTTAAATACCAGTCATGTAGCAGAGTTCAATTCATATCCTACCATTAGCACCATTAGCATAATTTTCGAACCTTTATTTTTCAGATGAGATTATGTAAACAGGAAAACAGTCCATCTGATGCCTAAAAATGGCAGAAGCATGTCGCCTTTACAGGGAGGGACCAATGACAATTCTGGCAAGAACTTATGGAGTCGACAGGAAGTCATTGAGGCAGAGAGTGAAGGGGCAGCTGAGCACTGATGCACAACAGGGACATAAGATCTACCTGGGTCCAGGAGCAGAGCAAGACATTTTAGAGTGCCTTCCGGTAGGGTTATGGTGACTGAAAGAAGTTATTTTTTTAATGGTAAATAATGAAAGTGACTCATTTATTATCCTTAAATATTAGTACTGAACCAGGAAACTGCCTTTCTCTCAGTCATAAAGTCTAAGTCATAAAATCTATAAAATCTTTTTTGGCTACATTCCAAATAAGTCATGTTGTAAAGTTAGCTTTTTTAATTGCATGAATAGCAACAGATCAGGAGACTTGACCAGTTGAGTTTCTATACTGTCAATGGTAACAAAAATGTTACTTACTTCAACTTTTTTTATTTTTTTTTTTTTATTTTTTTTTTTAAACCAATTCATATTGCAAATTCAAACTCGAAAACACAACTCTGAATTATGGACTGATGGTCAGACTGAAACCTTGAACCCTCAAACACTCTGTAAGGAATAAAAAAATACTTCCAGTTTCCCAATCAGTTGATCACTCAAGTACTTTATCAATTAGTTTAGTTCATAATACCTATAACAGCCCCCCCCCAATAAATACACAAAATGTAAAGATGCATATGGAACTAATGATGAAAAGTTCTTTGAAAATCAAACCTTAAAAAATCTTTGTACAATAAAACCCAAAGGAATCATTTAACATTAGCAAAATTACCATTATTATCATATATTGTAAATAATGGGGAAAAAACTACAAGGAACCCAAGAAGTTTTGATTACTCGAATGACCCTCCTTTTAAACTTCATGAAATTTTTCTCTTTAGTCCCTGCATTGGTATATTCCTCACTCAAAGCTGTGACAGGCAATTATCTGGCTGGAGTGGTTCCTCATCACTCAGCTCTTTCAGCTGCATTTGGCATTTTGGCTGTGCTCTAAATAAAGCAGCATTTATACAACACCTCTTAGATAAACCACCATATAGTTGGAAAGGACACAGACCTTCAGTGGCCCGCGATGAAGCAATTAATCATGGCCGGCTCTGACCCAGCGGCTACGCGAGGAGCTATGAGTTAAAAAAAAAAAAAAAAGCACATCCTACTGAAACATTCATCATCATGGTGACTTTTTTTCCCTTCGTCATCCCACTCTAGATGCACAAGTAGCACCATGCTAACATGATGGAGCAGCCTATGGCCAACCACCTGTTTTGTGGACCAGTACCGGTCCGTGGGTCATTTGGTACAGGGCCGTACAGAAACAAAAAATAACATTGTTTCAGTTTAATTAAGGGTCTGAAGGATGTTTTAATTTGAAAAAAGACCATATTCTCTCCCGTCTCTCATGCGTCACTTGACACATCAAGTGATAGTTAGCCTACCGCTCAATTAAGCCCACAAACTTGCTTAAAAAATTAGTAGATAAAAGTCTTTGCAGAGCTCCACTATGACTAAGCATATAGGTTTACCAGACATCAATCTGGTTTATTCTGCACTTTTTGACATCCTTATAACACCCAGTCTTTGTTGAGACCACATATAATGGTTGCTAAGGCCACAAGACAATGACAATATATCAGAAGCTAGTGGAGGACCACATGTATGCCGGCGAAGTCGGGCAGTCCCTCTGCCAGGCCTGATCCTTTTGGTTCCATTGGAAAAAGTCTTACAATTTGACAATATTTTACCGAAAGTCATTTGTCAGTGTTGACATCTTTCTTTGCTAAAAAAAAAAAACTGAACTGTATTAACTAAGAAATGCTTGAAAATTCAACTTTCCTGAGAATCATAAACTAATATTTAGTTGCATAAGCACAGTTTCTGATAACTGCTTCACATCTGTGCTACATCTGTGCCAGGACAATTGTAGTATGTACCACAATTCTTCTGCATTTCTTGGTTTTGCCACATGAAAAGCATTTTTTTATGTCAACCCACAAGTTTTCTTTGGGTTTATGGTCCGGGGATTGTGCTGGCCACTCCATTACTTGAATTATGTTTGTCTGGAACCATGATTTTTGCTAGCTTGCTGGTGTGTTTGGGGTCATTGTCTTGTTGAAACACCCATTTCAAGCACATTTCCTCTTCAGCATATGGCAACATGACTTCTTCCAGTATTCTGATGTACTCATACTGATCCATGATCCCTGGTATGTGATAAAAAGGACCAACACCATAGTATGAGAAACATCTCCATATCATGATGCTTGCACCACCATGCTTCACCATCTTCACTGTGTACTGTGGCTCAAATTCAGTGTTTGCAGGACGTCTGTCAAAGTGTCTGTGGCCCTTAGTCCCAAAAAGAACAATCTTACTCTCATCAGTCCATAAAATATTACCCAATTTCTTTTTAGGTCAGTTAATGTGTTCTTTGGTAAATTGTAACCGCTTTTACGCTTTTTTGTTTTTTTGTTTTTTTTTTAAACAATGGGACGAAAGGGGGCTTCTTGCTGGTAGCTTGGCTTCAGGGCAGTTGCCTTGATCCTTAAATAAGGACCACCTGTTTAAAACCTTTTTATTCCACATAATTTTCAATGAAAAAATGTCTCTGTTTCACAGAATCTGCAGCATGCACGTCACACCTGTTTGGTCTGTTGGTTTTGTATACCTTTTCTAATTGTTCAAGAAACTTACTTGCAGTGTAGAAATTGAAATTCTAACAAAAACAGCAATTTATCTTGCGAGTGATGTGGGACTGCTATAATTTTGAATACAACTATTTCAGATCTAACTCTTAAATTGACGCACCTTTCTAAATTAAATCTGATCTTAACCATTGGTGTTGGAGCTTTGCAGAGATATTTTATGGTCAATTAAAGGCTAATACCCATCACATCCACATTCACTGTAATGTGACAGGCTGTGGTGTTACTGCTCTCCTTAAGACTCCACTATAGTGCAGCATGTTGCTGTTCATGGCATTAAATTGATCAGCATCGAGTCGCTCATGAAAAGTGTGTTTCAATGAGAGCTGCACCTGCATTAAATGTAATTAAATTGCATATGATTCACCATTATATCATGCATATAATCATTTTAGAGAGCTTGCATGCTTGGAGTTTGGATGAGGCACCAGATTGAACCACCAGGTCCAAGGAACAAGATGGGTTGCATGTGATCTAACAGCGTAGGCGCAAATATTGGTTTTAGATAAAATGTCCTTTTATCATGCATGCATGGGGGAATTGGAAAAAAATAAGAAAGGAATAATCCATCTTTGTTTGTTTATGTCACTTTGCAACAGTCTGATAAAAGAGATAAAGAAAATAAGTCTATTTGTAAAGCCTCTGCCCTGCCTCCTCCGCTAAGGGGAAGCTATTTTATTGGGGGGGTTTTTTATGTGATTTTTTTTTTTTTTAATTATTACATTGAACCACGAAGCTCAAGTTTATCTAACTCAAACAATCATCATTACTCTCTTGGTATCTTTCTCTCTGTTATGTCATTCACAGTCGGCACGCAGGGATGAACAAAACAACGGCATAATATAATACAAAATAAACACTGGGCAATAACACACTGCACCCCAAGCTAAAAGTGCTAAAGCTGACTTGACACCTCTGAGACTAAAAAGCAATATCATGAGATTTGCAAGATTCATAGAAGCGCTGCTGTTCATGATATCTAGCAAAGCTAGTTAAGCTCTCTGTTAGTAACATGACCTGACTGTTTTAAAAGTCAGACATAAGTTGAAGCTGAAGCACTCTGAACTATAAGACCCATTGTCCAATTTTTCTGTTGCTTGCTGTTGACCCATAATCAATTGAAAAGAATAATTTAAATCTAACCCAGAGAATGCATCTAGAACACAATCACATAATGGGATACACATGTTGAATATCTCCTGTATGTATGTCTATGTTTACCCAACGTATACACATCCAACGTGTAAGTGTGGTCTCGTATGGAAAATACCAAAGTGTAAAGACAGTTTGATATCTAATGTACCTTACATCATTTTGACTTTCTTAAAGGAATAGGCTACCCCTAGACAAAATTTAGTCTCTTACCATATTCCCCTTAGTTGGATAAGTGAGCAACAGCGTTTTTAATTCAGCCCCGTGGTTGTCTGTATCCAGAAGCGCAGCGTTAGCTTAGCTTAGCATAGAGTGCCGTAATTGGGAGTTGCCACTTAACACAGGCAAAGCACCGCTGATAGGCGCAAAGTCACCATAGCACCTGAAACCGCCGATCAGTGGTGCTTTGCCTGTGCTTTGCCCGAATATAGTCCCAAGACTTTGTCTGTCCTGGGCAAAACCTTCATGAAATTGGCATTGACATTTGTACTCAGTTTGAATGTAAAGGTCAAACAAATTAGGGAAATTCTTGAGTTCATTTATGACTATTTTGTGAACGACTGGCTAAGTGGCAACTCCCAATTACGGCGCTCTATACTAAGCTAAGCTAACGCTGCATTTCTGGATACGGACAACCACAGGGCTGAATGAAAAACGCTATTGCTCACTTATCCAACTAAGGGAAATATGGTAAAAGACTAAATTTCGTCTAGGGGTGGCCTATTCCTTTAAAGGACTACAAGGGAAAGAAATGGCTTAACATTGGTAAGCAGCCTCCATTGTGCCTGACTGCCCTTCCTCAGTCACCTGGGCGTCAAAAATTACTCAGACCAGAGGAAAGGTTGTTTACACTGCTAGTGCTGGAGACAGAAGGGAGTTTCTATTTGACATCCAAACTGGCGTCATTAAGCTGTTGAAAATAAATCACTTGTCAACTTCAGTCCAAGTTTTAGTCAGAAAGGAAGTTAAATATCAAGCACTGTTACTTACTTGCATCTGAGTCTGACTAATGTCATTAGGGTACTTTAATACCACGAGCAAATAACACTGTGGTGGGTTCTTAAGTGTGTAATAGCCATAATAATAATGTTATAATGGTGACAAACCAAAGCATGTTTATATCATTCATCATCAACACATTAAATATGAATGTTATGCTTGTTTCAGCCACTGCATTTATCAAGGCCCGCTCATTCTTTTGCTGTGACTGGCATGAACATTTCATTAATCACACATGAGCCTGCTATGGATTTAACAGTATTGAAAAGGGTAAATGCAATGAAAGCTGAAAAATACCACAGTGTTTGTGCTTTTCCCACCTCCTCTCTGGTTCCTACACTGTCTCCGAAATTCCTCATTCTGCCAGGGCATAGAGGAGGGTATCATATTTAAAGAAAAAATGTCATGATGTTGTGACATGATTACAATAAAAATATCCAAGAACTTCGGAATCAAACCTGACTTTGAGGTGGCCTATAGATCAAAATTTGTAACAGTTAGTTATGAGTTAGACCTTGATAATTAAACCAAGACTTGGACATGAAGACAAGCAGCTGAGTGAGATTGGTGAACAGCTAAAAATATTTTATGTGACTGCAGGGCCACCCTCCTGCCAAGGAATGAGCTGGTTCAACAGTAGCAAAAAAAAGAAATGGTTCAAACTGTTGCGATGATGTTTCTGTGTGGCTTGAGAGAAAATACAATTTTTTGCACACTGCCTTTCAGGCATCCTGGCAAGAATGAATGGATTGGATGCTATATAACAAAGAAATTGTACATTTGTTTCCCAGTTTCAACCCTGTCTAGCACAGTTTTTGCCTTTTTTTTATGATAATGGCGTGGCCAATCAGCACTAAAAATACATGTCACACTTCCTCAAAATCATTCCGGATTTGTGTATCATTCATGATGAAGAACACATTGAACACCCTAAATTGGGCAGTCTGGGATTGAAATTGTTACCAGAGGATCCTGCTGCATGTTGACAACTTAAACATGAAGCAGTCAAAAGTGAAACACAGAAAAACTATGTGTCAGACTCCAGAGTTTTACAACCCTACCCTTATCTGTTACAAATTTGCCAATGTGATCATCAAACAGAAGAAGCCGTGAGAAAAATGAGGGTGGTGTGAGTCAGAACAATACAGAGCACATCCCAGCATGATGTGCCCACTTCTTTCCTGTTATTTCTACTTGCTGCTCTGCACCCAATGCTAGTGGAGTCAACTTCCTCGATAACTGTCCGATGTGATTTACTCTTCGGGTGCGACCAGGAGAGCTGCTCATGAGTGCTCCGAGATTTTATAACTAAACTGCTCTAGGACTGCTGCGTAAAGCAGCTGTAGTAATTATTATTAGTAGAGTTTTGTGTTCTCCGCTCTCACACAGGCTGCATCATTGGTGGATATATAAATTGATTTTGCTGTCAAGATTAGTCAATTGTTATTATCATACAGGGAACTTTATTGATGGCTGGATAGTCGTATTCAAATTATTATTTTTGAGGTGAAAATTGCTTTTTTCCTGAGCAGATTCGGCTTTTCCCCACAGGCTGTGGGTAATATGCACGCCATTGGCTGCCAATTTCATGCAGTGTTTTCCTCCGTTTCTGCTAAATCCACTATAGTCTTTGGAAGGGCACCTTGGCTGCATCAAGACAAGACAATTGGGAATGGTTTGCAGAAACATAACAGTGTGCAGTTTATTTCCACTATATTAGCCGTCTGTCATTTCCAGATCCATCTCCAAAGTGCATGGATAGTACAGCCAACCATTATTACCACCAGCACAAACGTACAGTATATACAACCATGTCATACAATGCAAGGTTGGGTACTTATTTGATCTCATGTTGAGGTTTGTTACTCACAGTACACACCATTCATGAGTGTGTCCCAAATGTCGAAAGTAAGCAACAAGGTAAACAGCCTCTGAATCACTTCCACTCTGCTGCCCACAGAGGATGTAATGGGGAGGGCGAGTTCATTCTGTCTGAATGTCAGAGGTTATTTCAGCAGCGCATCTTCAGGGCAGTGAACAGGAACCCCACTGCTGCTCTACATCTGGTAAACACTGCACAATAAGGTGGTTAAGTTTTACCACCTTTCTCCTGACTTACATTCAATCTTTAAATCACAATACTGCAGACTAAATATGGGCCCACTGTATCAGCAGATGCTGGTGAATTGCTGTTGTCATCACACTTTCAAACAAAATCCAGCTAAATATACTTTACGTAAGTCCTCTTTTCACCCTGCAAAAATGACTTTTAAAAAATAGCTAATAAAAGATATAT
>JAOWBC010003908.1:0-13753 GCA_028566105.1 Hypoplectrus providencianus
ATAGATAGATAGATAGATAGATAGATAGATAGAAAGAAAGAAAGAAAGAAAGAAAGAAAGAAAGAAAGAAAGAAAGACAGAGGGGGTGAGCAGTGACAGGGTGCGCTCCAGCTCCTACCTGGGAGGTGGAAATGTTTAGGGGTCAGAGAGAGAGGCGGGGTGACCGGCCGGCTGTCGGGCCTGAGCGGGAGGGGGGAGCTCCGGCCACTCGGCGGGTCGGTGCCTCCAGTGAGAAGAACCAAGAACAGAACGTAAGCAGGGATGCTAACGGGGAACCCACAGTCTGAACGGTGCAACACACAGGGACCAATGGGACCAGCTGAAGTCACTCTGAGCGAATGGCAGACATTCTGGTTGCTTTTGATGAATTCAGTTAATGTTATGCACATGATGGAAGGAAAGCAGCTTAAACTAGCAGACTTTAAACTAGCAACATTTGTTATGAGTCATGAACTATCATGTCTGTTAGTCTCTTATAAAATATGAATTTACAGTTCAATAAGAGTTCACGGTTAAGAAGTTAATACCTCACAGCATGCTCTGGCAAACTTCTATTATAAAACCTTTCTTTTTTATCTCAGTCTTACAGTGGAGACCCATTTTGACAAGGCAAAAAAAGTCATCCATCCTCGAACATTCAGGGAATTTTTGGGATATTGGATTTGGATTACTAATATCTCTCAAATGCATGCAAAGCTGCAAAAACACAAACACAAAGAGACTGTCAGCTACTTCAAAGGTGAAGAGGTGCATGCTGGTTAGTGAAAAATCAGTGCTTTGGCTGCATGGGTTTGATCAAGACATGAGTTTGACCGTTCAGGATGGCAGATATTATCTAATGAGGAATGGCTCCAATGGATCCAGAATGACATTGGGAGGTGGTGTTCCAGGGGGTGATGGAGATGATGGGTTGCCTTGTGTGGGCAGCAGAGAGGAGTGGAGTGGGGCCCTTACCTTGGCTATGGGGGAGAAAGTGGTGTCTGAAAGGGGAAGTGGGGCGGGAGTCACTATTTCTGGAGCCCACACTGTTACTGCACAAGGAGGAGCAGAGCTTCTGCATGCCTGTCAGAGCCTCTGCAGGGAGGGAGCGTGTGGGACAGGGGACAAAACCCCAGGACCAGGCAGCAGAGGACGGTGTAGGGAGGAGATACAAGGTGAGAAGGTGAGGGTCAAAAGAAAAGAAAGATATACAGGAATCAAATATCGAAAAGAAGAAATAAAACACCTAAAGTGAGAGGAAAGTAGGATTTAAGACAAACAGTAAGCAACAAGAAATAAAATTAAAGTAACTAATAGTTTCAAATCAAAGTTTTTGAAGAAAAATTGCAAAAAGGAGAAATTGTGCTGCATCAAAATTGACTTAACGGTTGTTATCCAGCGAAAAGATGGATTTACCATCATGTCAAAGGAAAAATCAATAACCTAACGCAGTCAATTTTGGTGAAGTTTTACTGTACAGTAAAACAGATCAGCTGAAGGGAAGTGAGAATCTGAAGATGAAAGAGCAGTGAAGTTATCTGTCACCTAGCTGCCCACTTAAGATCTAATTAATCCATCTCATAAGACCCTGGAATCACTGATTTTGTCACAAACAATATATACAAAATACACATGCCACCCTCTCACATACACATACTCACCTGGCCTGTGAAAATGCTGCGGTGAGCGTGACAAGGTGGGGGTGTAGCCATGACGGTTATAAACTGGCGAGCCTATGGAGCCCTGACTGGTGGACCTTTGAAGGATGCGTTCTCTCCTGTCGTAAGAGCCCTACACACACACACACACACACACACACACACACACACATGCACAGATTATTACACAAACTGCTGGCATTAGTGAGAAGTAATATGTAGCATTTACATCACATTGTACAGTGGACAAAATGCAATGCTTACCTCACCAGATGGGGTGGGTGACATGTTTCTTGAGGACTAGAAAGATTTCAACAAGTCTGAATTAGAACTTAGTTGTTAAAGTGACATTATGCAACTATTTTACCCACTCCATGTTCTTTCACTATAACCTTATAACCACGATACCAAACTGCTGCAAGAAGCTTCTTTACACCATTAACACACCACCAATAATGTCACAGATATGATGAATCTTTATAGAGAAAATGTTGTCTATTATTCCATGTGTGATATCCTCTGACTGCTCTGCCTCAACTCTGACAAATTTCCTAAAGGACAAAAACTCTTACACTAACCTTATATTATTGCGACCACTAACTGCTGTTAACTGTAAGGTCGGCCGTGCTGCCAGAACTGTGAGCTTGGAGCACAAAAGAGATGTTGGTGTTGACACCAATAGCATGAGAGCTTTAGACCACTGGAAGACGGAGGTCGCCGACCTTGCTGTTAGACGAGTGTGTTGTGGTGGAGGGCACTTGCTTGACGTTTGGCTGTATTATCAAAGTTGTTGAACTCGCTTTGCTTTTGGTCATAAGTAGTGTAATCACAATGCACAGGTCCTGCCGTCCATATTTTCCAACACCAATTTAGAAGTGAATTGCACTCTGAAACTGTGAGGGCACTAAGTTGCAATAAAAACAAAATTGTGCCTAATGTTGTTTTAAGACCTTCTTTGAAAACAAGACAGTTTATCTAGCTTTATGTTAGACTGCTCCAGAGAGCACAGACAGCCAGACATAAATACCCCAGAATCACCTGGGTGTAAAGGCTTAAAAAACATCACTATTTGCTGATCTTATACCTTTTTGCAAGCTGTGTGCCTAAAACGTACATGGTCTTATTTTAATGTGATGCAAACCCCTGTTCGGTCCTTTTCCATGTAGGACCATTAATCATCATCAGCACACGGTGACGTATCTTACCTTGTCATCAGGCAATGGGGAGCGTTCCCTCCTGGCAGTGTGGAGCTGCGAGGAACACGGAAGATTCAGTACAGCACAAAAGCTTTTTATTACAGCATTAAAACCTCTCTGTATTCATTAATCCTTTTATCTTTTTTTCATGAGGAAAAGTTTTATGAAAGAAGGCCAACAACAAAACAGAGGATCATTTTAGGAATATTTATCTTTATGCACAGAGTATGCAGAGTGTGCATAACGATGGCATGCAGGCAGGAAAAGATGCATGCAGTCTGTGTGTTTACCTCTCCCACACTCTCTCCTCTCTCCTCTCTCTCATCCAGGGAGGTGGTGTACAAAGGTTCATATGTAATAAGATCAGGGCGCTCAATGTCATAAATGGCTTTGACTTTTGGAATGGCAGCTAGGTCTCGGTAATCAAGGATCTCATTGTCTACTTTTGCCTAGGGAGACAAATAAAGACAAACATGCATACACACACAAGGGTAAAGGGAAATTACTACTGTAGAAAAGCATATTACTGAACAAGACGTAACTGTCAAAAGAAGCTGATATGAAAAAAGGGTAATACCGACTAGTGATACAGAACAATTGGATGTTTGGACTTATAACTCCATAACGTTTCTTACATAGATCGTGTGACCCGGTGAGCCAGGTATGCTTGAACCAGGTCTGGAACAAATACTCTCGGACGATGACCTCGTAGGCTGTGAGGAGGAAACACACAAGTGGCAGTTAGTCACAACAACGCCTGTCAGACGGTCAGTCTCCCGTGATCCACAGCCCCCTGCCATCTACACATCACCGTGATCGTTACCCAAAGCACTCAGCAACATTTGGGCCTTATACTATATGAGCGATGAGAGGGAATTGCGAATCCTTCGTTTGTGTTTTATTAAATACATGAGGTACTTTTGAGATACTAACATGTCATTTCATGATTAGGTCATTCATTTGCAAATTTGCAAAGTGAATGAGTTTTTTTAGTGCTGTGATTTTATGTTCTTAAACCCTCATGCCTGTTTATGGGAAATGAACAGTTTGGATGGCAGGAGCAGGTCTCAGTGTAGCGTTATTAAAGTGGCAATAGACAAGCTTTTTGTTTTAATTTATCTTTGTGAAGTAAATGTTGATTTCACACCATAACTGCTGCACAATAATTACACCATCTGTGTTTAGATTAGTTCCCTCGCAGCTTTGCAATTACTATGCAATTCTGTCTGACACCGGGTTTGAAAACGAATACTCGATTTCAGGCACAGAAGAGTACGACAGCCAGTGGGCTAACAGAACAGGAAGAGGATGGGGATTTTGTTTTTGTTTTTTTTGGTAGGTATTCTCAGGTTGTATAAATGGCAACAGTGAAACAACAATAAAAAAATTCTCCCTGGATAAAGAAAAAAGTCCTCTGAATGGAGGAAGCAGGAAAATGAAGAGGGAGAGCCTGTTCAATCCTATGAAATCTGCTCAGTGGCACATGAGGAAAAATGTGGTTCATCTTTAAGTAAAAAATGACAAAGATCTTTCACACCCATGAGGCACATAGAGCAAGCACACCAGAATTTCTTACAGCCCCGCCTCCCAGCTGTTCGGGTTCATTAACAAAAATGTATGACAGAAAATAATTCTAGAAGCGACAATTTTATATAACTTGGTGATGAGGGTGTTCCTCCTGGGAAGTTGATCTACCCGAAAATAAAATTATCAGCTGATTTGCAGATATCTCTTTCCCAAAGTATGTATATGATGGGAAAAAAAGAATATTTTGGGGCATCCAATGACAGACCCAGAAGTTGTATTACCATGGTTATACCACTAAGTCAAACCAGCTTTGTCACTAGGCTCTTGGTTTTCTTTATGACGGTGGCAAAAACAATAAAACCATGTGGAAAGGCTCACAGGGAAAGTTGAAAAAGTTGTCTGTTTCCACTTTAAATTAGCTTTTATCTAATTGGAAAATTTGGATTTGAAAAACATAAATTAGTCATCTATGATTTTGTGTCTGCTCCTCCAATGTGTGCATATCTTTGTCTCATGCACCTTTGATATGAGCGTAGAATAAGGTGTTAAAAGACAAGACTGAATGGCTCCATATGACACACAGAGAGGGCACTGCAGGCTGTCTCCAGCAGATGGCAGCATACAGTGCGGTACAGTGTCCTATGTACATGGTGGAACACAGGATGATGCCATCTCATAGCCAATAGCGAATACAGTACCTGCCTTTGTGTTTTTTGGAGGAATAAGAGGGACGGAGGCAATAGCTGTGGAGGAAGGGAGAGGGGGGTTCACAGGACATCACACAGGGGTCGCTCTCCAGCCCGACTCACAGTTCACACATACATCATGTCGACATATAAATATGCACAAAGACAAATATATATACACACAAGCAAACGCACGTACATACACGCTGCCTCAATAGACAAATCATGTGAGCCACAGTAGGGTTAACAGAGGGAGCGAGAACAGCCCTCATCCCTCATTGGAAAATTTCCTGAATTTCTAACTTTTCAAGGTAAAGTCTGTCATAAGACACGAACAGGGAGAGGCTTCTAGTGAGACAAAGTCATGGACAATGGAGTCAGTCAGTCCAAATTCCTACCCGCTCCCTGTGTCTCTCCTCTGTTCTGGTGGTGTTCTTGCAGCCGGGATGCCACACTGTTGATCCTGACGAGGCAGACGGAGAGAAAATAGATTTAGAGCAACATATAAACAGAAAGAATGTTACTGAAGTGTTTGCTTAATTTGAATATATGACCAAATGTGTTTGAAAAGCATGTTTGCAATATCATCATTAATATCTATATCCTGCATATACAAACAGATGGGTGGTAAATGGGTGATTACATGGGTTATAAATTGATTTAATTAAAGGCTGTCTAATACACACCTGGTACCCGTACGTAGGAAAAAAATTAATTATGCAACAGATGATTTAAACTCCTGCATCGTGTCAGCACAGGTGCATTGAAATGTGGCAACTCGGTCTTCGACCTTCATTAAGCACATGGCTGTTTTTCCTGAGAAGTCCCTTTCTGTATGTCATGTTGTATATGTTTTCATTTAATATGTTGTGATTTTGTACAGCTGCTATCATGACCAGGTCTTTCTTGTATATTTTCTTATTTTTTTCCATGGGACTTCTTGGGAAAATAAAGGTTAGGTAAATACATAAGCCTGTTTCACTTGTATAAAGCCTTATGTTGTTGCTTATACTGTGATTATAGCTTTATCCAATACACTTAATGCTGGCCTTGTGCAGATATTCAAACTTTCTTTAAAAAAAATCAACAAATTGTGTGAGTAATAAGTTAAGGCCTTCACATTTAAGATCTTAATTATAGATTTTAGAGTGACATGTTAATTATCACTCTGTAACATCTTTACTGAAACACCAAACAAGGAAATATCTTCTTTTTATGTTTATCTCTTTAGCAGTTTCAGAGTCTTATAGAAGGAGGATTAAAGTTGTTCTGTCTGATTGTGGTGGCCTAACACATTACTAAGACACTTGGCTTTTCACTTCACTTCACTTCACTTAAATTGCCATGCAGCTAGAGTCAGGAGAATTAGTTTCTGCTACAGCATGTAAATAAAGCTGCAGTGCACAGTACTAACAGCACACCATTTAAGTATGCATCACACAATAAATAGTGAAAGTTTCCTGTTTGTGACAACTCTGTATTAAGTCCTGAAAGATCTTAACAGCTTGTTGTACTAATAATAGTATGACATGCCATTTAATCCCCCGGCAGATGAGTTTCATACCCCTAATCCATACTAAACCTACAGTGGAGCATGCAATTCTACAGTTCCTGTTAAACCACAACCACAAAGTTTTTTTGTGATGTGCAAGTGTGTCGGCTCACCTTGCAGATACATCTCTTCTCCTTCTGTGAACATCTGATTGCACCTGCTGCATCTCGCACAGCTGGGGTGGTAGTGCTTATCTCCTGCCTGCAAAACACACAGCAAACAAAACAGACTTGACATCACAGGAACATGAAGATCAATGAAGCCTGGAGTAAAGTGAATGGAGCGAAACTGCGACTTCCAGGAAATAAACCCAGCCCCTTTCAGCTACACTTCTTTCCTCTAACACCCAAACCCTGTTAAGATAGTTTCAGTGTACCTGCTCTCTCATCCGTCGAAAACAACTGTTGATGGATTTGTAGCATTGGGCTGCTGTTGTTAAATATGTTTCAGAGAAAATGGTCTGCAGGTTTACTGTAAATAAGGAGTTTCTCTGCAGTTTATGTTGGAATCAAGCAGCAATCTCCTAGTCTGAAAGTGCCCTTTACATGCATTCTTTCTAATGGACAACTGGGGGTGACTCTGATTGCATAGATATCTATGAGAAAATGGCTGTACTTTTCACTTGATTTATTACTTTGGGAAACATTGAAATAAAAAATAAATATGACAGTGTGTTTTCAGTTCATGAAGAAGACATGTTAAGATTGTTATTGTTGAATATGACCACTGTGACATCTGCCTGTTTGACACAGTCAACCTGCCTTCTTTATCTGATTGTTCCTCTTTATGATAACCAGCATAATACAATCCAATAAAATGATCTGACGGCTAAAGCGCTTGAATTTCCATCTACACTGATGTGGCACTTTGCATGCAGAGAGCACCATTAGAAAGCCTGTGTGACTTTGACCGTGGGGTGATAAAATACTCAAATGAAATTTCGCCTGCTGTACAACAACCCTCAGTAACATTTCAGCAGGCAAGTGGCCACTCAGAGATATGAAGCCACTGCCTAGTATTTGCATTTTTACATCTTACAGAGGTGCTATAGAAAGCACTTCACAGCACCTCCTACCTAATACTCTCCTCATGCACACTGTGAGGCAACAGATCTCACTCTGGGATAATAAAGGTACCTCTGTTATATAGGTAGTATGCCATTAAATACTCACCCTATTTCTCTCAGCTCCTAATAGCTGCATTAATTACCCTTGCATTAATAAGCCATTACCATTGCTCTCCCAGAGGAGCAGACAGTATGTAAATACACCAATGGGTGCACGGTATTTGACCCAGGTCTTGGGTCAGTGATTAGACTATCAGACAGACTGCTATGGCTTTGGCCCCGCTGATCCATTGGCAGCAGCTCATGGGTGACATGCCGAGGCCTTTTCCTATTGTCATAAAGGCCTGCCTTAGTGCTGGATTACTGTAAGCCTGGCTGGCTGGCTGGCACTGACATTTTCATACCATTAAATGACACATAACTCAGTGTCTGATTGGATCACTGTCTGCAGAACAGACAGGCTAGCACTTGTTCAAGAGAGAGCACAGAAAGCATCCAGCATAGAGGTGTTGGGAATGCTTTACATAAACTGGGCTCAGACATTAATAACATTTAAATAAGGGTTTCATAACAGCGGCACGGCATACAGTATTAATGAATACTGGTCATGCTGTAAATGTCAGATCACATGAGGTGTTTTATGTAATATTTATATAATTTGTGGCAGAGCAAGCTTGTATAGCCGTGTGCAGCGAGTATATTCAGGCAGGAGTTGGAAAAGAACTCAAATCTGCTAAGAATTAATCTCTCAGTTGAATACAGTCATGTAAAGAGTCTGTTTGGCTCAGTGATGAAGAGATTACACCGGAGATTATAAAACTACATTTCACAATTCCACTCAGATGCAACATCCTCTGTCTGTATGGGAAGTAGTATTAGGATGTGACAACCAACTGGCAAACTGTGTTGAAAATGAACTTTTTTCTGTAAATCCACAAAATGCAGACATCCCTTTGAAACTTAAGGTAAACCTTCCAAATGTAACTGTTGTGGATGTAGTCTGTAAATATTTTTTAAAAATAAACCTAAAACACTCAAATTCAAGTGACAGCATTTGTCTTCTTAACTTTTTTTTAAACGTACCTTAGGCAGGATTCATATGAAATCCAGGTTCAGAGTGTAGAGAGAGCATAATATAAAATCCACATCAAGCTGCAAAGAGAGGTGTGTGAATGTGACTTGTGTGCTGTTTCTTACCTCGAGCACCTTCCCTGTGATGAACTGATGACACGCCTCACATTGAACTCCAAAATGGGTCTGGTAGTCCTTCTCACAGTAGGGGGCGCCATCCCTGAGAAGAAACAGACAAATTCAAACAGCAGGGACTTGACAGTGAAAAATCATACTGTGTGTGAACCCTATGCGGGCCTGAATTTGACCAAGAGGCCTGTAATTACAGTGTATATGAGCTGCTTACTTGCTGATGTACTCCCCGGTCAGCACTTTGCTGCAGGCCTTACACTTAAAGCAGCCCAGATGCCACTGTTTGTCCAACGCTAGGAGGGCCTGTCCGTTCTTAATGTCTCGACCACATCCGGCACAGTCTGTGAAAAGCAAAGTGGAGTGGATTGAAAACACAAAAAGGTAAAATTTCTTAAAACGAAAAACTACAAGAAAATACAATAACAAAGCAAGTACATACTGCACACCACCTCTCATAGATATGAGCAGGACACATAGTTTTTGTATCTCTTTGTGTTATTTTTTGTCTGTTTGCAGTATTTTTCATGTCCCTTTGTTATCATTTGGTGTCTGAGTCTATTTCTTTTTAGTCATATTGTTTGTATTTGTTGTTATTTTCGGTTTATTTGTCTCTTTGGAATCCTTTTTTTAATGTATTTGTTATGATTTATTATCTTTTTTTGGTTGTTTTGTGTCTCTTCACAGTAACTTTGTGTCTATTAATGTCATCTGGTGTCCATTTGAAGTTGTTTTGAGTCTCTTTAAAATGGCTTTGTGTTTATTTTAAGATGTTTTGTGTCTCTTTGGGGCCATTTAGCATATCTTCGTACCAGGGGCCTCTTTGACCTTTTGGGCCCCTGTGCCTGTTCCCAGATCCATCCATGCATTTAGTGAATTAACACCTGCTTTAATATTTGTTTCATTTAAAAAACAGCCTTTATTAGGCCCGCAATGTTAACAGATGCAAATTACAGCATGCAAAGAATGAGACATCTTGTCAGTTCTGACCCAAGACACTAGATGGTGACAGAGTGTAACCAGCAATGTTTTGACAGCTGCCTCTTTCTATCATCCGCATGTCTCTTACCATGCCTCTAAAAGCTCCATCCATATCCAAGTGGGATCCTGAGGCTCTGAAAGTGCAAGAGGTTGGTTTCTAAACGAACAATCTTCCTGTCATCTCTTCTTTAATGAATAGAGGACGAAAGCAACACAGAGCCCACTGCAACCACGGGGGACGATAACTACGTAAGGCATAACGAGGTTGCAATGATGACGTGAGGAGAATCAGCATGCCTTATTTATAGGTGACCTTGTCTAAAAGCTCTTCAAATGCCAACAGAGAGACCAGTGGGGGTGAGAGAAAGCAAAAGAGAAAGAACAGGAAGAGAGGAAAGAGAAGGGGAGAGGATGAGAGGAGCTGGAAGAGGAGGGGTTTGAGGGTGCCACAGTCTCTGTTCCAGAGGAAAGGAAATGCATGGCCATGCATTATTTAGCAAGGCCTGTCTTGGTGTTATTCATAAAGGAACATGGCTGGTCCAACACAAGGCTGCGTTTATATAGAGAGGAGAGAATGATAGATACCTCAACATTATTCAGTCTTCAGGCATAACTTGGCTGCAGTAGGGCTCCTTTATTAATTTAGTTTTGGAACTGTTGAGTAGCAATAGCTGGTCATTATTTTATCTTACAGGAATACGTATTAGCCTTTATGCTGAGAGTTAGAGATAACACTTTCTGTACAATATGAAGCTCCAGCCAGCAGTTACTTAGCTTAGTATAGCTGCAGCAGGAAACTGGGGAGAACAGCTGGCCTCCCTCTGCCCGCATCATGCCGATGCATCAGCACGTCTAGAGCTCACTAGTTAAACAGGATTTCTAATTTGTTTAACCCACACAAAAACTAAAGTTTAAAAATTATAGACTGTAGCTACTATGACTTAACCTGAAGTCTTGAGTTTGGTATTTCACCATTGCCATCATGGTTGCTCTCTGTTTTAGGCTATGATGTTTTTATAAACACTGAAAAAATGAAAAGTTCAAAGAAAGAAAACATGGGAATGCACAAAAATAATAAAACAGAAATTCACAAAATAATCACAATGATGGATTAAAGAAGACGTGAAACCTGTGATTGAGTTGCCCATTATTAGGAATGATTAACTGTATGTATGTTAGGCAAATCTAACTAGTGTTGGCATTGAGTCTTTATGGTAAATTAAGAAAGTTATCAATCTTCTCAGCGAACTCTCAGAAAGATATGTAATGTACTAACTAACATGTCAAACTATTCATTTAAGTAGCTTTGAGGTTGGAAAAGTCGATACAGAGTGAACTTTTCACACCCATTGCACCATTCAGTTTCTTTCAGAATTCAGCATGAAAATTTTAGTTCAAACACTTCTGGATCTCTATAAGGATTCACTCAAAATGTGTTGGTTTAATGTTTAAGTTTTCGTCACTTTCAATTGAATTTATATTTATTATATATCTCAACACCATAAATATCCCAGAAAACGACCAGCCTGAAGCTACATCAATTCCCATGCAAGGATCATACCTGAAAACTTAATTTTTAAGATTTTTTTTTCTCTATGTTTTTATGTAACAAATTATTCTAAAAGTTATTATCAATATAATTTAATTGTACTATAAATGATTATGTCAAACAATACGCTTTTACTGTGAAACCTAAAGTGAATTGGAAACGTGATTGTAATTCTTTTCTTCTTTTTCCTTGTGCTTGTGCATTAAAGCTAATGTGCATGAGTTTTTAGACAATGGCAACTTACTGCTTGAGCCCAGGATGTCCTTTGGTCCTGGAGACATGGGCTCGACACAGTATTGACAAAGGCAGTCCTTCCCATTGAAGGTCACCCTGTCCCCAGCAGGGAACGGTCGTCTGGAGAAGGGGTGACATGAACAATTGGTCAACAAGACATGAGCTGTGGCTCCAAGGTAAGTGGTAGTGATTATTAGCTGCCTGTCTGATGGGGCTAATGATGACAGGACCTGAGGAAGTGGATGTGTCAGCACTGAGCACCCAAGGAGGATTTAGTTAGATGACGCAGATGTGACACACAGGATAGTACTGTACACTGTCTACTGTTAGTCTCCACGTGATTATGGGCAGAATTTTATTTTAACTGAATGGGAAATCTGTAAATAAAGCAATAAATAAACATCTAGAAAGTGTGTGTGTGTCTTACTTGCAGATTGTGCAGACGAAGCAGGCAGGGTGGTACGTCTTGCCCAGAGCAGTGACCACTTCCCCCTCCACAAAGTCCCCACAGCCATTGCAGCGGGTGCCGTGCATGCGTTGGTAGTCCAGCGTGCACAGATAATCTCCATTCTTCATGAAGAAGCCACCCTGGGCGAGGTCGCAGCCGCACACTGTACGGGACACACACATTGGCATTCTGCGAGTCTGCTCATTTAGCACTCAGCCTGTATAAAGCGTCCGACCATCAAGCCTCCAAACTCCTCCACGCATCAATGGCTTTGTTAACACTGAGTAATCCTGAGAAGCTCACTGAATGCACGAAATGGATGCTGAAAAATGCAATTTAACAGCTGTGTGTGTTACAGTGTGAAGTGTAAAGTAAAATCCTTTTATCAGTGTTAGCAGTCACAATAAAAACAAACCTTCTCCTTTTGAAGGAACTCTGCATTGAGTGCTCATGTCGATTAATCAGCACTACCGAGCGACGCCTTTTTATTGTCAGTGTGGACGTAGAGTGTTCAATGCAACAACAATTCTACAATTGTCTAGCCCAGGAAATAGCCTTGATCTGTTTCTGAAGATAACTAGCTCTAAATACTCCATACTACACTGTCGGTCTCCAACAAGCTTCCTTCAATTCACATATAACCTTGTCATCTACACAAACATGAAAGAAAAGACTGAGGCAGAGGCGGAAAAAGTCATCAGGGAACAATTGAGAGTTTGGGATATTCTAATGTTGATGTGATGCTGTTTACTGCCATAAAACAGATTATGATATTGGCCAAAAAAAGTCCAGTTGTACAGAAGTCTATGAGTACTTCTCACTTGATTTATTTCCTGATTTTCCCAGAGTTTATGGTCACAACCATTAGTCTCATGTCTTCTTCAGTACAGCAGGATCTTTATTTTGTAAATCATGGTCCTATTTAGAGTAAAACCGGCAACAAAGCAAACATCATAAAATCATTGTTATGTTTCGGTCACCAAAAAATGTCTTGTTTGGTTCAATTTTGTCATTTAGCATTTTATTTTAAACCTGCCATTCATTAGTCAAAACAGGGATGAATTATGGATGCGCCTCAGTACCAACGAAGCTAGTTTTCTTCCTACTTCCAATTCCTCATCTAAATTATGTTATTTCTAGCTCCAAAAAAACCCATAGTGGTGTTGGTAAAAATTGTCAAAATTAGGTTTAAAAATGGTAGTCCACAAACCAATAATGATGTCAAAGTGGCTATGTAAATGTTTTACACAGTGTATGCATAAACACAGAGTACAGCCGAGGTTGGTCAGAATGCCATTACTTATTTTATATTTAGTCTCAAATATATCTGACAAATCAATTTTAAATCTCATGATGGTACCATTCATCTTGGTACATCTATGTTTGGATCAAAAATTCATGGAGATGCATCTTATAGTTGAGTTTCATATGAAAACATGAGAAGAAAAGTCACAAGATCATTTTATTAGATAGAGTTATTAGAATTAATCTTCTGGGAAGTGTAAATATGTAATGTAATGTCACACCAATCCAACCATTAGTTGTTTATTCTTTCAGTACAAGTGGTGGACTAATATTGACCATGTGAAAAACCCACCTTTTAAAATAAATCCATGTTCTCCCACGCTTCAACAGAACTGTAGTTCAGGACTGACTGTCTTTGGTGGCTGATTTGGG
>JAOWBC010003908.1:13853-45012 GCA_028566105.1 Hypoplectrus providencianus
TTAAAATAAATCCATGTTCTCCCACGCTTCAACAGAACTGTAGTTCAGGACTGACTGTCTTTGGTGGCTGATTTGGGTGTGGCAGCTGATTACCATGGCTTCAAATAACGACAAATTTCTTAATGCCACATCAAAGGCTCACATTTTTCCCATTTATCAAAAGTCATTTATACATAGCAGAAAATATGACTGCATGACTCCTGTTGTCACATATGGTTTGATCACACTTCAGACGTAAGGCGTGTCCACACATACAGCATTTCAACCACATAATGATCATATGAGCCATGGAATCCACCATCCACTGAGCCTGGGAATTTAATAGCCTTTTGGAAATGCCACAGTTAAGAGGGAAAATATTTTGATATTTGAGATGACTGCACCTAAATCATTCTTATGCAATGAGCCACGCTAAATCCTGGGGATGAATGGGAGCGAGTGAGGGGAGAATCAGATTTAATTGCATTAGGGCTCAGAGTAGATGAGATTAGTTTGTAAGCTATCTGAGTCAAGAGAAACCCAGCCATGGAGATTCTATGGCCTTTGTCTGGGATGTCCGTCTATCAATTTATCAGCAGATGCATGCCATTACATTAAATGCCTCTTTAGAAATTAAAGAGGGTCAACTCATGAAATTGAAATTAAAGGGAATGTGGGGGAATTGAGTAGTTTCGCTTTTTGTGCACTTGATGAAAAGAGATAAACGCGTGCAAAAGGCATCTGTTTGGGATTTTTCTTTCAAGGGGATTGTATTAATATCAATAAGCTCAGTCAACCTGACATGACCACAATTGAAGATTACGGAATGGCTAGTCCTACAACTTTGTCAACAGTACATATAAATTTAGAGCAAGGCAACACCGTGTGTCTCTGGGCTATTAAAGCAGTCTTGTGTCTTCTTTGGCAACCACCAACTCGTGTGCCAGAACACTTTTAGTTCCACAGACTCTCTGAAGGCATGTATATCCACTTGTAAAGGACAGAATTAGGTACTAATCTCAGCGTTCGCTTGTGTTATTCTAGGCCCTTGGGGAACTAAGCTAACTATAACTGTGCTCCAGTCGCAGATTAACTACAAGGGCTTCGGCGGGGCAGGTTCAGCCAACAAGGGTGAGACCGTCGACTCGGCCCTTGGACAGCTACATTGTCATCATGCCAGAATGCCAGAAATTCGTCTGTAATAAGGGCTGAACGCGGAAGGATTTGCCCCGTCACAGCAGTCTGGTCGGCACTTTAATTGAAGTATGTAGGTCTGAGAAGTGAAGATGAGTCATGCCGCCATGTCCCCTCCTCAATAGAAGAGGATGGAAAGGACGTTGTGGCCTTTGGGGACTACTTTTATACAACTTTATGTAATTGGGATGTTTTTTGGGGACAGACATAAAAAAGGAAAGATTAATTTGTTCAGTTGCATTAATTTATTTATTTATTTCACCTAAAAGGGTCATCAGACAAAGGACTCCTCTGGTACAATGCTATAAGACATGTTACAGATTTTCTACAAGTATTCTGTGTAAGGCTGCAACTACAAATATTTCATTGTCAATTTGTTTGTTGATCATTTTCTTAACTAATTGATCAGTTGATCTGTAACATGTCAAAATAATTGTGAAAAATGTTAACCAAGACCAGCATGACATCCTGAGACATTCAGATTACTGTCATAATGGGGGTATCTTGAATATAGTGTATGTAGCTATTTTGTTTTTCTTGTTTTTACTTTGTATATAATGTAAATATATTTTTTACATTATTGTTTTTGTATCTTCATTTTAATTACCCACCTTTTTTCCTTTGCTTTTCCACTCTTGAGATGCTTAAAAAAGTAAATCTACCCAATGTGGAATCAATTAAGTTCCTCTTATATTATCTTCTACCTGTGAACTATCACAGGGGAGAATCACATTTTGATAAACACAACCACAGTCAGCTTCAGGCAGCGCGCACTCAATGAAGGGAAGCAAATGTCTACTATTGTGACAGTATGAAATTAGCTCTGAATTTTAAAACTTCACACCTAAGCTGCCAATTTTCACACAACACCCACATTATTATTCTCCAATTCAGACTAAATAAACTGTCTGAGGGCTCATTTTGAAATTGTAAACACATAACTTATTTACTAAAGACCGGTCCTTTTGATCATAATATTAGTGTTGTCTCACATGGTGTACAGCCAAATCACAGGCAGTACCGTAAACAGTAGTACAAACCATTCAACAGCAGATATTTAATCACATAAAATACACGTACCTTTACAGGTGAAGCACTTGAGGTGGAAGTGCTTGTTCTGCACCCGCAGCACCTCGCCCTTACATGGCTCCCCACACTTGTAGCACTGAATCAGGGGCTTCTCTGAGGGATGGTGGCGTGTGTCCTGCGCATGAGCCACTGAAAGAGAAGAGACACTGACTTTACTATTGACCTGTAACGTTTGATGAGTCAACATGGTCGCTTTGTGGACATTTTATATCGTTGCTTTCAGGTTTGTTTGTTTTTGAAGTTGTGCTCGTCTGAGGACACACTGAGAATCTGAGTCTGCAACATCACACAAACCCCAGAGATGCAGGCCAACTGCTGAGAGCCTGTCAGGGTAAAAAAAGAACAACATTGAGCAGGACAGCACAACTTGGGGTTCACAGCCCAGATAGGCTCTCCAGAGAGCAACAACCCAAATATAGTCTGTCTTGATCAGTGGAGGATGGAGAGGCAAAATGCTGAGGGGAGCAGGGCTTGGTAAAAGGCACTCTAAAAGGGTATTGATAAAATCTGTTTCGCTATTGAGTTTACTGTACTTTCATCCTCAAAGGAAAATATCAAGAGACATTTGTGGTCTGTGCCTGCTTTAAGTTCCCCGTAATCACTTTGCTGTGCATGCTATATCTGCCTTCTTATAGGTTTAATGTTTGACAGTCAGCAGACCCTGGCACTCAACTCAGATAACAATAAAACAGAGCAGGCTAAATCTGTCGCTGTGATTGGATATCTCACTCTGTGGAGGTGAGTGCATACGACTACATGAAATAGCAGTTGTCATATAGCTTCATTCAAGGCCTTTATACTGTCTGCTTCTCTTCTTGGGTGCAAGTAGAGGAAAAGAAGAAAAAGAACTACTAAAGCACTCAACACAGACTACCAAGACTTTGGTGCATTCACACTCCTTGGATGGTCGTGACACATGAACAAATGAGCCAAGAAAATGACCTCCTTGGTAAGTTTCAAGGCATGAGTGTGACTGTGTTTGTAGACGTGAGCTACTTTGAACACGATTAGGTTATAGCCATGCTAATCACTTTGTTGGCATGTACTCTAGACATAAATACACAAATTACAGTAAGTCTGACTGAAATGCCATTTGTTTGGTCAAAAACCTGATACTGACGCTGAGTTATCAGCGACAGTTAATCCTGAAGGGAGGAACTGAACGGGATGTCAGGGCAATCCATCCAGCAGTTGTTGAAAAGTTCACTCAAAATGTCAAATTCATGATGATACTGATGAAAAAGTCAAGGGGATCACCAAAGTCACTGGATACACTGCATGTCTCTATTAAGTCTCATGCCTAACCATCAAGAAGATGTTGAGATCTTTCAATGGATACATGGAAACTTTGAGCTGCTTGTGGTGCTACAGTAAATACACCATTTATTTAGTAAGTGGATGTATTAAATTCCACAGCAAAGATATCAAACATATCGGTGCAACCCAAACTAGTGGACAAAGAAGACCTCCAAAAAAGCACTGGTGCCACCATTATGAATACAATGGGTATTTAAACAGCCTACTTAAATGCAATACTTTAAAAACCACTCTGGTTGCACAGCTCGCATAGATCTTTATCTGAGTAAAGATTTAGACATCACTTTCTTAATGGGAGGTACTGGGACAACCATTGTAATTATAAGAAAGAGAAGCTATTATCAACGTGCTTTATCTCTACAAGTAATTTCTAGTATTATCTTTAGATCCATGACACAGCAGCCTGTGGCCCTCCTCAGTAGAAACTTTGGGTGTCCCTGACACAGACAGACATTTATCCAGCTCTACTGTACTGGATGTAAATGCTGCTGCAGTGCAGCACTGCACACATCTTATCAGCTGTTCTGAAACCAGCAGATTATTTCACATTCAGAGGCATTAACTAGCAGAGACAGCTCCCCTCTCCTCTCTCGTCCTTTCATTTCCTCTTTTTCTCTTTTTTCAAACAAAGATACTCCTACACAAACATGCACACACACACACACACACTCATGATACACATGAAAGGATCTTTGCTCTCTCTTCTCTGGAATGAATCATTAGTCGGCAAAGCTAAAATAAGACACCAGCAAAGGCACAGGAATAGCATCATGACCAATCGATGGTCGACCAAAGAAAGACATTACTCTGGATTATTGATGACTTGGCCTACCTTGCATCCCACTTCTACAGTGTCAATGGCTTTTTAAAAATTTTGGGGGTGGTTTAATTGCAGAAAAATCGAATCAGCCTTCATCTAGGGGCAGACTCAAGTGTCCTTTGCCAATTCTGAAGGATATAATTAACAGAGTGTCAGTCTATTCATAATTTGGATTGGAAAGGAAGTGAGAGAAGTTGTGAAAAAACAGTGAAAGGAGAAGGCAGGATAACAGGAGGGAGGCATGAAGAAATGTGGGTACGAGAGGGTGGAGGGTGGAGGATCTGTCTCCCCTGGTGTCTCTGATGTGATTACACTCAGCAGGACCATGAGTCATCTCTGGGTGAACCAGACTACTGTGACAGTGAACGGAGTCTCAGCAGCTCTGTATGTGACATTGCACCTCTATTGAAAAACACAGGCCATCTGTGTAACTCTCTTGGTTCAAGTTCTTTTGGTTTGGCTAACATAATAACAATGACCTCAATCAAAGGAATTGCTGAAGAGTTGAAATGCAGACATCACTGTCAGATAGATATGAGAAATCTAGATTTGATGGTAAAACCAAAAGTGAACATATTTCAAATGTTGGTTAATACTATTGGGCTTTACTGTCCCTAGTTTTCAGTTTCAAACCAGTTTGGCTAACCAGAAGGTTTGTTTATAGCCTGCCTGCTCATGTTTGTAGCCCCATATGTGTTGATATCAGTATCAGTGATTGGCCAAAATAACCCAGAACCAAAGAGTGTCCAAACTTTTCCAGTCAAACAAAGTCACTCTATCCCTTTTTTTCCAGATCAAGAAAAAGAAGCATGATTTTGCTCTAAGCCAATCACCGCAACCGTTCTTCTATATCTATTATGACGCGTGATTGGCCCACTACTGAAGCAGCTCGACCCATATATTCTGTGGCGCAGTGAAGTCAAGTGCAGTGTATTTGATAAGAGTTGGCAGCTTAATGTGCAGGAATGCCACCGAATCATTCAAAGCTATAGCACTGGCCTGTGGCGTCTGATAAAGTAAGTGCTGTGATGGCGTTTTACACAACTGAATGCTTCTATTCACATGATGGGTGCTGGATGAAGTAGAAAAAAAGTATCAATTAAAGTACTTTCTTGGTATTGGTATCACTTTAATGTACTGGTATCATAAGTCTTTTAAGCAATGCAGAGCTCTACTAATTACTCAGCAACAAATACAATGCATTACATTAGTTGTTGACTTGACTTTACACTTGTTACACTATCTCAGCGCCAAGCTCTCCACACCCTCACATTGCATATTTTGTATTTATTGTGCAGAAATAGAAAACAAGAAATGGTGGTATAAAAAGCAGAGAGCTCCATGACTGGAGAGATCCAGCAGCTTATTTAGCCTGGGTGACTGCACACATCTTGACCTCAGCTGTGTGGTTAACCCACCTCCAACTAGAAACAAAACTAGGTTATTCCTGAAGGCGTGCCCATGGCTAACAAAACATAACGTGGAGCTGCCAGGAGTCACATTTCTCCCCTCTCTGTCTGACTCTGTCTCCCCCTCAGCTCAAGACCCTGCGCCTCATATTTCAACATACTACTAGAATATGACTCATAGACGCAACAAAGCCTCGGGTAAAGTAGACGGTGGCAGTATGCAACCTCCAGAGCAATGGTTGCAATCTGCTATTAAACTATTGATGCTTTAAAGAGGCAACAATCTGTGCAGATAAAGCACAGATTTGTACATTTGAATTGCACAGACTGCATGATGTTATGTATTAATGCTCAAACTTTCTTGAGGGAGGACTCCACCAATTCAATATGTGTTGCACAAAATGATTACCAAGCCCTGGACAGTATGTCCATTGTCCACTGAACACAGAGACACCAAACAGATATCTGCTTTTCATCAGTGAACAAATAAACCCTCAAATTTTAGTAAATAGTAATAGTGAGTAAATAAGCATAAACTGTCATTCTTCATCACAGAAAGGAAGTGAAGGCACCACTGAATCATGTTACTAAGCTATACATTACTTCCCAAAACTCTGTCTTATTTTAGCTATAGTTTGGTCTCCACTAACTCCTGAGAGAGATATCTGGCTCCATTATGTTCACCAGCTTGTTTCTAACTTTGCCCCCTTGGGGTTTTAGAGGTCTTTGTTGTTGTTGGTGGTGTTAGTTGCATAAAGCAGTTACTAAAAAAAATAGTTGCATGCCCTTAAACCAAATATGTTAAATTAAACAATGTGTTAAAAAACACCAAAGACTCTCTGTAGATCTGATTGAAACGGCAGAGAATGGTCTTGCCACTTGATCCTAAACCATTAGTAATTTTATCCAGTTACAGCAGCTTTAAAATATTTACTTTACATTGCTGTGAACCCAACAATCTCTTTCTAAGCCTGTTCCTATGGCCAATTTGCTATTTTTAGCATTTCATGGAGTGTTGTGTTGTCAGCGGGGACAGCCCAGCATGGAAAAGTCAACACTGCTAACGTCATAACAGGTTGACAAAAATCCAAGACAGATGTTTGAATCCCATGCACAGAGGATCTAAAAAAAAGAGCTTTGGATGGGAGTCTATGAGCTCAGTGTGTTTTTCCAGCTAAATTCCTCCTCTTCCTCTGTACAATATGTGCCTCAGCAGTGTGTTCACATTTGCTAAAAAGCTTCATATTGAACCATTTATCTTACTTGTTTGGACATAAATCCATTAGTGAGGTTTCTTTTAAATGTTCAGCAGACCCTCCCACTTTTGACTTCTTGTTTACAAAAGCAAGAATTCAAGCTATTTTACTGCAATCCCATGCATTTGAAATACATCCATTAGAGGGTCTTTAGGGGCTCTTGTCATAGCAGCAAAATGGGCGCTTGGTTCGCTAGAATGTATATTATGTAATGCTATAAATAAGTTAGCACGCTGTACATGAAGCAGCCTCAGCACGGAGCAACTTACTGTGAAATATACAGTGGTACAATTTTTCCGACTGCTGCTCACATTCCTCATTCTGGGCTGGATGTGTTGGCTGTGCTGACAGAGTGATCTGTCCTGCCTCATCACCAGGGGATAAAGTGACTGATATGAGCCTAAACACACAATGAACACACACAGACACACAAACACACAGCGATGGTGCTGCTGTGGGGAACAATAACCAGCAGAGCATCCCAAAGCCAGGCGCAGAGGAAAGGGGGCTGCTCTCTCCACCCCTACATCCCAGCCCACCCCCCACACATTTAAGCAGAGTCTAGCTGCGTTGGCAATAATAAAGGCTGCCGATGATACTCTGGAGGGAAGTAAGGAAGGCCATCTTGAATCCCCTGAGGACAGATTTTACCCAGACACGTGCCCCAGCCTTGCTGGTTAATAACAATAGAGCAGGGTTATTGACAGAAGGTTCGGGATTTGCCACGGAAGCTACAGACTTTGTAGCTTTCATTTCCTACCACGAACCCCGAGGAATGCAGAGCCATAGTAGAGGTTTGCATATGCACTGGGAAAAGGGGAGTTCAATTTAACAATAGATGAGAGACGAAAAGCTCTTATGAAATATTAAGTCGTTCACTGCCTTTGCAAGTGAAAGATCCGCAGACAGAAGAGTTTTCAGTACAGACAGAAAGCCGCCCCGCAGGAGTGTGTGTCTGTACAGTATGTGTACATGTGCCTTAGTGTGTGTGGATGACAAAGAGAGATAGATAAAGAGAGTGGCAAAAGCTCCACTCCTGGCATCCATGTCAAAGCTTTTGGCCCCAGATGTTTCTGTTATGAGACACAAACAGCCCAACCTGTATATCACTTGGCCCCTTTTATGAGCGAGTATTGGCCTTTTATAGATAAATGTAGGGCTGGGTGATATGATGCTATATATCATCAAACCAAAATAAAAATGTCAAATATATATATTTTTCTATACGTATAACTATTAAAAAAAAACAAACAAACAATAGCCAGACTGCATTACATTAGTATGTCCTTCACTTGACACATGTCTGATACATGCATGTTATTTCATATACAGAAGACTTTATTCTGTAAAATACCTGGCTGATGCTGAACATACATTGATGTTTAGAAAGCTCATTTTTATTTATCCTTTTTTGAGTAATCAGGCTGACACTGAGCATACAATATTGATGTTTACATATGTTGACTTACCATGACCATGACGTTTATTATAATTGTCTTTTTTCATCTAGTATTTGTTGAAGAAAGCAGCCTTCTAAGTACCTTTGTAAAGCTAGCGCACAATTCAAACAGAAAAGGTCTTTTTTAATTCCAGATCGTAAACTATGTCAACCACCATTATCAGTAAATTCCCCCCTTCTAAAATCTCTATTAGTCTCAATAAAAACACAACAACACAAACACACTTTTGCTCCAGTATCCTTCCATTCCAACCAGTTTGGGATGAAATATTCCAAGGGGGTCTGACCCATAATGAATATCAAAGGGCACAAAATATACCCACCATGAAATCCCAACATGTGATTGAGGGTTTTGGGGGGGAGGGCGTTCAGAGCTCTTCATCATCCAGACATAACAAGCAGCTCTTAACCCTCCCCTCCATGAATATGTATGGCTGCATTCACTGCCTCCCCGCCCCTCTGCCCCACCACTAGCGTCCCAGACAAAGCACTTCAAACGCGGGCACAAATTGTGGGGGGGAACCCTATCGGCCTCCACCAGGCCCCCCAACCTTGAATAACTAATCCTCAGGGACCTGGGTTTGGAATAATGATCTCTTTGGAACGGTTGAACGTCACGGTGCGGCCTGTTTGTTGTTGGGCAGGTACATAATAATAATACTGATAAACAGTCCCGCCAGAGAGGAGACAATGGTAGATGAAGTCCTTGGCTCTTCGCCCCTGAATGACGGCCCTTTGCATTTCTCTGTCATATTTCCTGTGATAATCAAACCGCTTGACGGCAGACGGGGAGGATGTTTGTTGACTGGCACAATGTATGGCTACAGTCTGTGTCTCTTTCATGATTCCCATCACTCTTGTTGTTACAGCGTGTATGTTTTAGGTCAGTGGCTGTCTCTCTCCGGGCCGACCACTTATCTCATCTGTATATTCTGGTCCTGTGTGCCAGCTGTACAAACACTGTGTGTCTATGAGAGTGTTGCATTGATGTCTGTGAAAGGCTTTAGCTCCTCTTTCAGGGGGTAGACACTGGCAAGCTTCAAAGATGAGGCACCACTGCAGTTGTCTGCAGCACTCTGCGAAATCACAGGAAGCAGCTACACAGGCACGTTAGACTTTTCATGTCAGGAGAGAATGTTCCGATCGGGAATGCAGGGAGTGGGTGACGTACTGTACTTGTGATGACGATTGTGTGATCTCACCGGTCAGCAGGGCTTCTTACGCAATTTATAGCTGAGAATGCAGGAAAGGGAGGGAATAAATTAATCAAGTAGTTGTACAAATGTGCACAAATCTCAGAAGCACGTGTAGATCAAGATCAGACTGCCTTGGGTACACATGGCCCCAATAAATTACAAACTATTTCAAGGGTATTCTTGGCTTTGAAAATAGGACAACCGCCTGCGAGCAGACAAAACGCTAACACTGCAATCCTTGTATTATGATTCATCATTCTGGGCGTACAGTATAATACAGTATTTGGTCAGCTGTGTGTCCTGATGGTCCAGAGCCCACCTGGCTTAGACAGGTTGCATGATGAGATCCCTGGTGGATACAAAGAAACTGTAGGTTGCAGAAAAACTGCCTCAGCTTACTGTTAAAGATGAAAAACTTAGTGCCCAGACACGTCTCCTGCCACTAACAGATCCCAAGAGTCTGAGGCTTAAGTACGGAAAACCTTCAGCGGGCCTGCGGGAGATGAACATGTGGCAGCCAGAGGTTACGGGTCTCCTGCCAGAGCGGGAACTCGATGGCACAGTCCTTTTTCTTTGTGGCCAGTCAAATCCACATCAAGAGAACACGCTCCAGAGCCGGACGCCGCCTCCAGCCACCGGAGCGCTGTCAGATACATAAACAAACCTACACACTCATATCTGTCAAAAAATCTGTACACGTTTTTTTTTGGTGATAGAAATCTTTTCAGACAAAATATAAAAATATCACAAACCCACACATCGAACAGTATTCGTCTACACAAGCTGGAGGATCAGCGCATAAAGCTTCCACTAGAACACCAGAGGAATATATCAAGCTGGTTAAAATGAGACGCTAAAGGAGTGAGATGATGACGCATAATGAATTATTACTGTGACTCATTACTTTCATATAGAGATCTACTCCGGGTGACTTAAATGTTTTGCTTTGAGTAATATTTATAGATTCAGCATATGGCAGTTATATCCTAATAAACTGAATGATTGTTGGTTAGAGCCGGACATATTTTGGACAGCCAATATATTAGGCTGATAAATTCATATCTATCAATGTCCAATATGAGCTAACTTAAAAACATTTTGACACAAAATACTGCAAAAAAAAAAATGATTGGATAATTTATAAATGGTGTTTTTTATTTTTTTTTATTAATAGAAATTGTCAGCAATTGACTGATATACAAAAACACAGTACTGATGGTTATTTAGTTAAATTCAATTTTACTTTTATTTGTTATTTATTTCCTCACTTATCACTGACAGAATTGGTTGACAATGTAATGCATTGTTCATGTAATTTATAATAATGTATGATAATGAGAAAGGTAATTGAGCGTGAACAATATATCAGTTGAATGATAGTCAGTCAGCACCGACGATCAGTATATATGCTACTTTCAATATGAGCAAAAGATAAAAACTTTTTTTTTAAATATATGATGCTGACTACTATGTTTGAGGTGATTACTTTACTAAAATTATTTCCTAGAGTGACTAATTAAAGAAAGCAGCTTTCTGAGTACTTTTTCATGGTCATATCAGTGCAAAATCAGGGCATGATCCAAATAGAAAGGTCCATTTTTATTTAAGCTCAAAAATTGCCTATGTCTATGCAAGATCAATGATGTTTTCCATCTAAAATAAGTATTGAACAGCCTTAAAGAAACTGTACACAATAAAAAGGGAAGAAAAGTGTTTCTGTTCCTGCTCTTTAGGATTAAACCAGACATTTTATTATAGTAAATTGCGCCTATGTAGCTGCTTGCTGTGAGTCATACTGACAAACAATGGTGAACCTCACGACCACATGCCCCAGCAAATTTGCCGGGGAATGTTAATATCTCTGCAGCGCGCCCCCTGACTCTACCTAATTCATCCCGCGCAGCTGGGCGACCTCAGTTATAGGTGGAAACAATCATCTCCTTCTCTTAACAGGACACTATGAATGAGGCCACAGCTGACAACAATGGAGTGTACCTTTTAGATGGTCGCCATGGCAACGGCTGCAGACAGAGCGAGCGAGAGAGAGAGAGAGAGAGAGAAAGAGAGAGAGGGAGAGAGTGCAGGTCCACAGCTCTGCAGTGTGGATCCTACACTAGTGCTCCACTTTTTCTCTCTACATGCTTCCTTTACATCCAGCCTGCACAGGAACACAGACTGTTATATCCTGGAACTATCTGCACACTGTCACCCTGGATGTTTTACTGCCCCGCTTCCATATGACGAGCCAGATGCTTTGTTCCAACATACATTTACATAAAGACTGACGCTGCCAAATTAAGCAGACTCCAACTAGAGCATCAGCTGCTGTAGAGTACTGAGAAGGGCGTAGCACGTCCAAGTCTTTAACTGGAGAGAACATGTTGATGTATCAAAGATGCACATTAAATCTGTGTCATGAGTCATGCTTCTTGCAAGAAACACACACCCACATAAAGAAAACCATCCCGCGACTATATTCATACATCTAAAAATAATCACATCAGAGACTTAAAAAAAAAAAGGAAATCACTCAAACTAAATGTGATTTTAAACAGCAAAACACAGCAGTGCAAATCCAACTGGACATGCTTCACATCTACACACACTGCAGACAGTCAACAACACAGCAAGAGAAACAAATGAGATAAAAACACACTCATGACACACACACACACTCTGTGACCACGACCGCTGGGATTACCTTTTTCTTTGACCATGACCATTGGAATTGAGGTAAATCTGCACCAGAAAAGGATCCGGGTATCGATCAGCTGCTAGTTCCTTTTTTTAGTCAAGACTGGAGAGCAGAAAACAGAGCCGAGACACCAGAGAGAGAGAGAGAGAGAGGGAGGGAGAGAGAGAGAGAGAGAGAGAGAGAGAGAGAGGTGTAGGCGCTGCTAAGCTCTCCTCCCGAAAAACGCCGCTGCTGCTACAGCGTGGGGTTTGCCTCCTGACTGCCTGTTTTCCTCCCATCCCTCTCCTCGTCCTCCTCCTCTGCCCACTCCTCCTCCTCCTCCTCCTCCCTCTTCCCCTCCTGCTCCCTCTCTCAGCCCCTCTGTTGTGTCAGCCGCCTCCTCATTGCAGCAACCAGGTGGCTGCTGCTGCTGCTGCTGCTTCTGTGTGACCAAAACAGTAACCCCCAATCCCCAAAACAGACCCACTTGAGAACACACACTACGATCACAATGAAGAAGTGAAACATAAAAACACAGGACAGGACACTAGAAAGGTAAACGGTGACACTGACTGTTAGGGCTAAAACACAGTCAGTGTCACAAAGAAAATCTGTTACATCAGACTTCCTTTTCAGATGTTTGCTGTGCTCCAAATCCCAAACTTTTTGCTTTCAGCACATGCTGCAGCTACCCTGGCAAACTGTGGACTCTTGCCAGCAGTATGCATATCACTGGAAGCTGTCATCAACTGCACCTTGAGCTTCAATCCTCTTGTTAATATATCCCGCTCAGAGAATTGAGTCAGACTACCAGCAACTGGATGCAGTAGGACATTTGAAATGCTATGCATGGGGACTTCCATATTTATAAGTCAGTATTTTTTGTTTTTTTGCATATTAGTATGGTCGTATAGGTACTGGAATGCACATCTGGTCTGCATAACATAAAACATCAAGTTTAACAGTAAATTGTGTTAATACGTGAATTAACACAACAAAAATAAATATAAATTCTATTTCATGATTTACAAGTTTGAAAAATGAATTTTAGTGGGAATAAACCTTTATTACACACCTATACAAAGACTTTCTATCACTCCCACAGAGCAGCAGGCAAGATCAATTACTCTTTTCAGTGCAGTAATTAGCCTGCTGTGCTAAAAGATTGGTTCAATTTAACAAAAATTAGCGTATTTGACACGTATGAAAATAACATGGGCTTAAAAGCCTGGAAATCATCCCAAAAAAAAGCATGAAATACTGACTTATTCTGGAAATGTTTCCTGACAGTAACTGGAGGTGGTTACAGCACCAAGCACCAAAATGAATAATTAAAATTAAATAAAAGATGTATTAAACACATTATGCGTACTTCAAATGCTTTTGTATTGTAGCATCCAGACGGCAGTGTTAAGAAAAATGGATAATAGGGGTTATCTAACCAGATCCAATCAACACTGTCGACGATGAGTGACAGCCTAAGTTGATAATGATAGCACCAGTTCAGCAGCCCGTGTACTGTATGAGCACTGCATGCGAAGGAGAGAGGGGCCGTTTAAGGTCGGAGGTCAGACTTACCATGATCTCTAGCATGAGCTTTGTATTATCATCTTTAGTGGATCTCCTAAGATCCAATTACAGAGATCACGGGAAAGCATGTTCCTGGCTGAGCCTGGAGAAGACGCAGGCTCTTACATCGACTGCCACTGAAATAACCATTTCTTGTCAACTCTTTAGAGAGTTATGTCATTCAGACAGCAATGTCTCAAGGTTTAGGAAGGTCACCTGTGGAGGACACCAGGGATCAGTGAGGGTTGCAGAACTTTGATGTTGGGATGTTGAATCAAAAAACTGTGATGAATAAATTGAGATTTTTAAGACAGAATTCCTTTTGGTTGTGGTTAAGTGATTATTTGAAAGGTAAAATTTCAAGTCAATGGAAATGCAGTTTTATTATTACTATACATGAGATTTAAAAAAATCTCTGAACATTGAAACATGAAATGAAAAGTTTTGGTTCATTAAAAGAAAAAGAAAAAGTGAGTTCGTGAGTTCACTGTACAAAAGGCTAAAAAACAATGAAGATACTTGTGGTTTTTAAAAGGATGGTTAATAAGTGATAATGTGATTTTTATTCTCATTTTATTACATTTTTATTTCTGTAGGGTACCTCACATTATATATCCAGTATATAAAGTAGAAGACAATTTATGCATCACTACCACTGCTCTGCAATATCATTTCAATCAAGTCTGACTAACTGTGCTCCGCAATCTAACATTTTAATAAAGTTTCCTATTTGCCTCTTGGGGAGAAATAAAAAACCCACTGCAGCCCAGCAAAGACATAGCAGGACCGATCCAAGTCTGCAGACACATAAGAAAAAGAAAATATGATTTCAGAAGTAACTCAGCTATGTCACTTCAGCAGCAGTTAGGGACCACGCGGTCACAGATCCATCTGTCTCACGCTGGAGCCTGGCTGCACCTCTCTGCTGAGGGGGAGGAACAGTTTTGCCTCAGCACCACCTCTGTTATCGCTGATGCAGGCAACACATTATGCATTCATAATGCATCCATCCACTGCAGTGTCAACCACGCCACCTGCTGGATACCCGGCAAGGTGCATCCGTTTCCACAGGAACGTTTTCTTCCCGTCGGGCACTGGAGACATGCCAGTGAGGCAAAAATAGTTAGCGGATATTTCTCCTGCACTCCACCCTTTTTTATTATGAAGGGAGAGAAACTTATGTAATGAGTTTGTGATGACCACAAGTGTGTGTGTATGTTTTTTAAAGAGCTTTTTTCCAAATGCAAACTGGTCAAAGACCATCTCCTTTAAGTAGAATAGAGGTCTGTGGTGTGCTAAATACAACACAAAGCGTGTCCCGTTATTGTGTCTCCTCATAATAAACCTATTATCACTTCACCTCTTCTCATAATCTCTGCAGGAGCTGCTGGACATTCATGCTACATGAGGCTCGTCAGGAGCAATTCCTGAGGAGAAAAGCCTATTATCCATGGATGAAAGGTTATTTGGCTCACCTATGGATGATCCATGTCTGGCTGTCCATGAATAACCTGGACTAGGACTAGACACCACGCAGCCTTTATACCACTTTACATTTGCTGTTATAAACTATTGCCTTGAGTGGCGAAACCAGACTGAGGTCACATTTACAGTAAACAACAGCGGTTTGTGTGGATATACTGCACAGTTATCCCTGGGATTAAAATTAGGATTACAAGCACCACACACACAAACACACATACACACACTTGCATACAGAACATGCATGTGTAATACACAATCTATGCACCGCATGATGATTTTGCAGACACTAGTGTGACAGATAGAAAATAATACTATCCAGGATGAACCCTGCAACTCTTTTGGATTATAAGCAGACATGCCTTTCTATTTCCAGATAATGACAAGCACTTCAGCATCTTGTTTCTATTTTAAAATGGGTTACAAAACATTGAGAACCTTTTTTGAACAACGATCATGTGCAACCTTCTTCAAAGTGAATTTCATCCATGCTACATTATCATTCCTGTGCTGCAGCCACAGAGAAATATGCTTTCACCACAACATGCTTTCTTTGGTGCACATTTCAACCATTCACAAACACAAGAAAACTATTTCTCAATCTACAATCCCCTACAATTTTCATGTTTCTTTGAGGTAACGTCAAACATAGTGACCTCTGGATAACAGCACTTGACGAGCAGGATCACTGAAACACAAAGCTTCAGTGTTAAAGGGCTGGCAGTTTTCAAACATGAGAGAGGTTTCAGAGAACGTTAAGGCTGACTAAAATGAGGATCGATGTTTCTTTGCTAGTTTTACAGATCTGCAACAATTTTATCTCACAGAAGCTTAAAAAAATATCATAGCAGCAGTCAAATGACCCATGCTTGGCCTCTCAGCAGCTATTGACTGTCACATCACTATTTGATTGATTTTGGATGTCACTGAAAAATTGATGTGGCCAACAAAAGCCTTGACCTCTGTGATCTTTGATCTCTGGTCAGTTTGCAGACACAAAGCTTCCCTTGACCTGAGCTTTTAGTCAAAATGAAACTCCAAAACTGCAGTTTTGTGCATAACCGGAGTAATGATGATTTTACTACTGCGTCTGGCATGTAGTCAGAGAATACATAAGGTCTGGAAAATCTCGATTTGTCCTCATGCCCATGCTTTAATCCTGATGTAAGCCACCATGTAGCTTCCCCATGTACTGCTGCTTGGCAAAAGGCAGCAGGTCTGCCCTTGCATATGATGGGTTCATTATATAACATCAGAGAGGACGGTGATTAATTTCCCGACTTTTTCAACATTTGCGGCAACACTTTTTGGCGTCAGGAGTCGTGGTTGCATAAGGGAGCGCTCACACATACGCACAGGTCAGATGTGGAAAGTCTCTGGAGGTGTAATCACTCACTGTCATCCAATTAAAATGAAGTAATCTGTGAGCAACAACTAATCAATTCACTTTCAGACACCTACTCATAACAGCATGCAAAGCAGAGCGGCCAACAAACAACTGTTGACGGTGGAGGAAAGAGCCGGAGAAAACTTAATTAGATGTAACTTCTGTTTAAAGAGTCTAAAATTAGAACAATGTGCTTCCTGTAAATCCATACAATAGCGTGTTTTGTATCATAATTTTTCAAGCCCAACAGATGTAGTGAGTCTTTGGGCTGGAATGAAAAGACATCATTTCTATGTGTGCACTGTCTTTTCTCCTATATTACCAATTCTGCTTTGAAAAAAAAAGAAAAGAAGAATCACTATAAATAAGCATCAGTTTCTGTCAATTACTGACCATTTAAATAAATAATAAAAAATATATGTTAAAATGAAAAGGTAATTTAACACCAGGACTGTATGTTCAGAATCAGTCAATTGCCCGTCCTTTAAATAAATAAAAATAATTAATAAATAAATGCTAAATAGTAACATGTTTGGTTTCAGCCAATTGCGGACTATAAAATAAATAAAAATAAAAATAAAATGAATAGCTTAATATTACTGTATGTTTGGTATCAGCAAAGTGCTAATAATTTAATTAAGAATTATTGTTAGGAGTGTATATATGCTGATACCGACAGACAATTAATGTCTGTGATAGACAGACTGATTAACCAATCAGACACTACAATTCCCTCATTGATAAAGCAATCATCATTAAAGCAGACTGATGTTGCGGTCAGACAGGCTGGATGGCTGCAACAGTCGATGGGTGAATGGATGTTTCTTTCTCGTGTCCTACCTGTGGCAACCTCGTTGAGCCTCTCACTCAGATAATATTCATTTGGGTCGAGGTAGGGCAGCTGCTCCATGTATTGTTTAGGAATGAGGTACAGGACCTCAGCCACGTGCCCATCCTCGATGATGGACATGCGCTTGACCGAACTCTTGCGCTTCACCCGGACGCGGTCGACATTCTGGCTGCGGCTGGAGCTGCACAGCTTGCCCAGGCTGTTGAGATTGGGTAGGGTGGGCATGTTGCCCTGCTACCCCTCGGCTCTCCCACAGAGTATGGTAAAGCACTGCTGGTAGACGTCGGCCAGGGTCGGGCTCAGACCCGCTCTAACATCCAGTCGCCTTTGGACATCAGGAACATGGGATGCACAGAGAGGCACAATGCAGGAACAAAGGAGCCAAAGACTGACTGCTCATCATAAAATCACACAAGTGAGGCCTCCAGTGGAAACTCCTCCTGTTAGGATCCCTCCACCTGTCACTTCAGATCTGCAGTGGATGCTAGATGTGGAGCGCTGATGATGTCCACCTTGAGGTGGGGACGCCAAACAGCAGGCAGCATGTATGACAAAGCACTCTGCTGCAGGTAACGCAGAGTGAGAAACAGGGAAAGAAGCTTACACTATGAGTGTCTTCAGCCCAACCAGCCTAGTGCCTTAAGCAGCTTAGGGCTGACGTCGAGCCTATGATTATCTTCTGGGTGGGGTTAGGTAGCTCGACATCAGGTCAGCCCAGTGTACGGTGGGAGTCTCTATACCTGATGTGAGTCATGAGCATCCCAGTGACTGCTCAGCTAATCACATCTGTCCAATGAGGAGCGGAGATGCTGCCAAAATCGAATACATCAGGGTTTGTTTCTGTGTGCTACATTTTTGGTTTAAGTATGTGAATAAAGAACAAGATCCTCTTTGAACGAGCATTTTAGACCCATCTACATTACACTCATGAAGTCCGTTTTTGTGTGTATGTGCTTTACATTAACCTAATGGATGCATATCTGCGTGCAGCCTCACACTGATCCAAGACATACTTTCAGGGTAGATTGCCTTTGGGTGTCTGCCAGTTCTCTACAAGGTCAACAGCCAGCAAGGTCATTCCCCCAGCCAACAATGCACAAACCCACTGTTTATCATCAGCAGGCTCTTTTACAATAAAAGACACTGCAAAAACATCAGCGCTCAAGTGGAAAATGCCAGCAGTGGCTCTCAGTTATCCGCTGAAATCATCGGGTTTGGATTTTGGAAGATAAGAAGGAATGTTCTGAGTTTTTAATCATCCAACGTTGTGGTGAATTTGATTCTGAAAAGACTTCCAGGGTGTTTTTGCTTGATAAGCCAAATCAAGCTACTGAGTTTTTTTGAAGCACTCATCTTGAGCCAAAAGATGCCTTCACCTTCCCTGGAAATGTGAGTTCAGCATGAGGTAAATTTTGAGTCATAAACATGTCCTGGTGGGAGGTGAAAAGATGGATGATGCAGCGATGGTCGGTCTCATAAAACTCCACAACAGCAGGATAACCCCTAGCAGTGCTCTGATATGTTTTAGACCAACTTTCTGAAACCATAGAAATAGTGTGACTGATATGTCTCTTACAGGCATAAAAACAAAAATCTTCTCTTGTATCTATCATTTATAATCAAACAGATTACGCTAATCACAGTTATCTGATTTCCAGTGACACAAAATTGATGGAAATGTTGAAAAGCACAGCAGACAATGACAAAGCACAAAATATCCTTTTGGTCTGATGATATCGGGCTTGGCCTGCACTTCAAATTTAATGATTTGTTCTTTCGTCTGAGAGGGTGCACACTTCGAAACAGGACTGCTGTCTGAGTTAACTTATATTTACATCTACACAGTTTCCATAATTTGACTTAAATCAGGTTCTGCCAACAAGCCCAACTTCATTCTGCCATTCAGAGAGGCTTTCCAGAGCAAGGATAAAGTGATAGAGAGTTATAAGAAGCACACTCTTACACCCACACATGCAGACACATGGACCTAAGGGTAGCTAAGGACATGCTATTCTGCTGCAGTGAGGCACTGCCCTCCAATTGTCATCCACTGTGTGGTTGCTTTGACACAACTGCCCACACACTCGCAGATCAACACATACATGCTCAGAACACAAGACTGCACACAGAAAAAAAAAATCAGCATCGCAGTTGCATAGCCTCTGCTGTTGCTGCATCCTGCTCCACATTAGAAGAAACACACCCCCCTTCCTCCTCTGTATCTGCTTCCCCTCCGTCTTACCATCCAGTCCGAAGCAGGAGGTGATTTTTTGGGCGTAGTTGCAGAGCCCGTCGTAGCCAGGCTCCTGCCACGCTGTATCCCTCTCCCCCATCTCTACACACTCCCACACACACCGACCCGTCCGGCAGCGCTTTCACTCCTTCCCCTGCTCATCTATTATTCAGGCTTTTGCCAGGACACATGCATGCGCGCGCACACCAGCCCCCATATTCGCACATATAGCATACACACACACAAAGAGAGATAGGAAAAAGTGCTGATGCAGAGGGTCGTGCTGCCAGAGCATGAGCAGCCCTCTCCAGTGGTCGGATAAGGATGAGGCATCAGATTAAGTTACTGCAGGATGAAGCAGTGCCTCTCTTTTCTAGCCACCATTGATCATCCGGATTACACTGCAGTGTAACAGGTACGGTAGGCAAGATGTGCTAACCCTGCTTAAGGAAAGGGCGGGGCAGAGGAGGAGGAGGTCAGAGATGGACAAAACTGAGCATTTACCAGAGAGGACTGTCTTTGCTGCAAGACTCTTAAAGCTATCCAGACATCCAAATGCAATCATTACTGTCAGAGCTCAATACTGAAAACACACACACTGTGCAGACTTAAAATGGGAATAAAGCAGGAGAGCAGAAAAGTAATCCCCAGCTAAACATTTAGGCTGATAAAAATCTATATAACAAGCACAACTAATAATATATGATGTATACAATTAAAGGTAAAGTTTGCTGGATTTTCCAATGAAAACAAAAACAATACATAGACTCATACCAAAATAATCCCTTTCAATAATCAGTTGTGACACATTACAAATGTGTGACAGTGTGTGCATATACAGAGACCCGACTTCCTCCCTGCATTTCCCTTTTCTTTTCATCTTGCTGTACTTGAGATGTGTCTGGGCGTCACCGTTTAAGCAAAAAATTATGACAAAAGCAGACACTGGGGCTGCAATTACAACTATTTTGATCGCCAAATAGACATTGATTATTGAATTGATTAGTTGACTGCTTGGATAGTTAAGTAAACAATTATGTAATGGCTCTTAATTAGCCATCAAGATTTTTTCAATTTTGTAGCAGCATGTACTATCTAACAACAAAGAAAAAATATAAATATATATTACCCCAAAATATATCTTGCTGCTGATGCAAAAAAAATAAAAATAGAGTAATATTATAAAATGATTATAGTAAATAGGAACAGGTTTGGAGAAGTTATGTACTTTAAGGCAAGGTGAGAGCAGGACTTTAACCCTCCAGGGGCATGTCCCAATGCAACCCTGTCTATAGATAGCTGACAATAGCTAGCTGAGAAGCTAATTATCCTACCTGGACCATTCTGCATCATCCACAAGTCCCACTTATATAAACACAACAATGCAAAAAGGACACGTTGAAACTACAGTGAACTAAACAAAGCTTACACGTGTGGTGGTTAACTAATATACTCTATGTCATACAACAAAACATGAACATCTCTTCAGCAGTGTTAAACACAGAATTTATTTCAGACACCTAACCAAAGACCAATTTACAATCCTGATTGAGAGGAAAGACCCCAGGGCGTTAAAATGCTAGCATACTTCCTGTTCTGAACTGAACTCATTCCTGTGGTGCCATATGATGTAAGATGGCTCAACCTCAGAAACACAACTCTGGAAAACAACGTCTTGACCGCACACAGCATGACAACCAAAAAATTATCAACAGGGAAGAGGGGTCAAGTTTTCATTTTATGTTTACACACAGTAAGTGCATAGTATGCATAGTATTCCTTTAAATGAGCACAGTGATCATTATCACAGGTCATTTTCAACAACAAAACCCTGTGGTAAACTCTATAAAATGTATGTTATTGAGATTCAGTTGAAATTTTCATGGGATGAAAAATCCAAAACACAAAAATTCAGCACACTCAAGTACACTTTATCAGTATCGATAACATCAGATATAAAATCGAGCAGGCCAGCTTATACAAAGCCCCAGAGTAGCAGAAAACTGAATGAACAACATTGGCCTACATATTTGAGAACTCTGCGGTCCAACATGTTGTTTTAAAATTCTGCAGTGGAGCAGAGATAAATGGCTTAAATGGACCAAGAGGAACAATAAATTCACCCACATATGAATAGCCAACCTAAACAGTGGATAATGAGTGGTAACAGAACAGCAAACTATACAAATAAATAATGAGATTACACTAAATGGCATAACTGTGGTGAGGTGATTTCCACAGCAAGAAGGAGAATAACGTAGATGGAGTAATCTGATAAGAAACACCCCTCACATGCCACCACTGAGGTGACCTTGAACACTGCACTTAGCTCCCAGTTGCTCTGGTCAAATTGCTCATTGGCCATGAATGGCACTGCAGCAGCTCACAGGTACGAATTAATGTGAAAGCACTACTTGAAATAATATACAGTGCATGCTCTGTCAACATCCCCGGGATAAAGGCAAAGACTCAGACAAGGAGAGAACCACACAGGAAATATGAAAGGTCCAGATAGAGCAGCAGGCCGCAAGGGTGTATTATAAGGTGGGGTGACTAATGGAAGGGCATCACTCGCAAGGTAAAAGCTGATGGCCCTGTGCTGATAAGAGGGGTTGGGGGTTGGCGACTACAAGGCTGAGAGCTCAGTAATGGCTCATGCTTGCTGGACAACAGAGGGAATCATAAATGCATACTGGGAAGAGAGAGTGGACTCATTTGAGATGATTTTTTTGTTTTTTAACTTCCTATTTCTCTTGGAAGACACGTTTCCATTAGCTAACAGGTATTAGATCTTACCCATAGATCTTTGGATGGCACTTTATATAGAATAACGTAACAACAACAGCAATATATTCTGATCTCTTGCACATAAAGGTCTATTTTTCATAAACACACATACATTACATTACATTACTTTTTGACTAATTTGCCAATCATTTTCCTTGTCCTTCAAATACAATGTTTTGACCCGCCACCCAAAAAACATTAAATTTACTATCAAATATGTCAAAGAAAAGCAGCAAATGATCACAGTTGGAAAGATGGAAATGGAAAATATTTAGCATTTTCAAAAAAAAAACCCTACATTATCAATCAAAGATCAGCTATTTTTTGTTCTACATTCAAAAAAATGTAAGATCTCCACAAAGAACAGAAAACACATATTTCCTCAATCCACTGATAAAACAGAACTATTACCCACACAGAAACATCTTGGTGTAAGTTAAGATGTTAGTACATGTCAGATGTGATTTCTGCAGCCAGATCAACAGCCTGGCAAGTGACAAATACCAATTTGAATTAACATATTGTAATAAAGACTGTTGTTTATGCCAGCGTTCCTGATTTATTTGTGCTAATAAATTAATAACCTCACACTTGTGTAACCAACACCGAGGTAATTGCCACAACTGCAGAGTAGTTACTTCTCACGAATAATGATTGGCTGTATGCAGGGGCTTAAGCTCGCTAATCAGATCTATGTACCACAGGGGGGCCGTCAAGCGGTGGTGGGCTCTGAGCTCCATCGATTTCCAGCAGCAGCCAAGGAGGAGGACTGATAGGCCACATCAGGGAGTTCAAAGCCATCTTGCTATGCTGGCTCAGGCATGCAGAAAAGGGAGTGACATATACCATACGGCTAAAGCTTCTTTTTAAATGTTTCAACCAATAACAAGACAAGACCCATCATCATGAACCCAACTGCCGATTAAACACAATAACCTTGAGGGCTGGTTAATAATATTGCAACTTCTTTGCTTCTATGCAGCTTTCAATCATTCAGTTAGTCCATATGATCATCACAAGCTAGAGCAGAAACAGCTGGAGGCTCTTTATCTCCTCTGCCAGAGAACAGTCACCTGACACAAATCCACAAAGGCCCACCTGAAGGCTTCACACATGTTCCGCCTGCACTGTTTGCATGTATAATCTGATTTATGCCTAATCACTTACACAGGTTTTTTTTTTTTTTTTTTTTTCATCTGTGACAAATAGGACACTTTTTCCCACCTCACCTGCAGCTAAATGCACAACAATGCTCCTCAAATTCATGAATTCATTGTATCACAGCCAACCAATTAAGGATAAACATCAAGTCCTCCATCTTCAGTGTCATTTATGCAACAATTAGGGCGTGTGTACCCTTTAAGTGATGATGTGCATCACCCCTGATTAGGGAGAATATCAAATGTTAAAAGAAACAGCAATCAGATTCTCATTATCACAGCTGGGCTTCAAATAAAAAGTGTGATCTATTTATAGGCTGCAACAGAGTGCTCATATCAACTGAATAAGTTGTCTCGAAAGGGCTGCAGCAGTGGAGGCAGTAGTTTGAGCTATGTACCGGTGTAACCTACTTACAATAACAGTGTCATTATCACAGCCCGATGCTCCCGAAAGACGACGCAAATGGGCTCTCTTTGCCATTGCATTCATCTTGAACCTAGACCCCCCCTCCTCCCGTCAAAATTAACAGACTTTTTTCCTGTATATGTATTGTTATGAAGGCTTCTGCGGCAAAAGATACTCACCTCTAGCAGACATGCCCGGTAGGTAGAGCCTCTCTTTCTTTGCCGAGATTACCGGGAGGAGATGCAGCTTTGAAGAAGAAGAAGGGGTTGGGGGGGAGACCGGTTGACAGCCTGATATTATCTGTACTCTAAGTTTTCGGCTGCCATTTAATGGGATTAAACGCAGGGAAGAGAACCGCCTGCGATTTGGTAGACTAGACTAGACTGCGAGATGGAGAGAGCACTTTCCCGCGACAGGGCGTGTCCTGGATCAGACAGCATCCTTCTTATTTTCCAACAAGTTTATGTCCATATTTGAACATAATATCGCAGAATTACGGAGTTAGAAATTAAATCGTTCTTTAAATTCCTCGTCTGCAGCTGCTGTCGGCTCGCCTAAAACCGGCTATACTTTTCGTCTGGGATGACTGTGCTGTTCAGAGCTTGCTGGTAGTTGTGCTAAATCCCAAAGTTGACAGGCACTCTGGAGCAATTAATATGGTTTTTCATTTTTTCCCCATGAAATCCTGCTCCTTTACGGAAAATATTTGGCGATCTGTTACTCATGTGAACTTCTCAACTTTATTATTTAAGTAGTATTTTTTATAAGCAAGCATAACCTCAGTTCTTGGTGGGGTTAACACTGCAATATGCCAACATCCGTGCATCATGCAGGAGCGTAATCAATTTTCAGCTGACTGAATATTTTCCATAACACATATATTGATTGGTTATCGGAATCCATTAATCCCATACTTTTATATTTTGAAGTGAGCTAATTGATTGTTTTTTCCAAGCTGCAAAAATAGCTCAGCGTTAACTGTATTGGTCGCTGTCTTCATTTGTATGCATTGATCGTTGTCAGTAATTAAAAGCCGGTACCTTGTGTGACTGCGCCCCCTGGTGGAATAAAACGGCACCGTTTGGCGAGGGAAGTGCCACCGTGTCCAAAGTGAGCATACGTTACTTGAGTCTGTAGACGTCTTGTTTACAGTGGTTGTGCCAGGCCTGTGAAGACCCGTGGCCAGCAACGTGTTAAGGTTTTATTGCTTACCTTTATTCTTTCGTTACAAGGGTCATTATATGAAACCTCCAATCTGGATCGAGGCGGTAACAACAGGAAGAAGAAGATAGAGGAATTCTCTAGGTCTTCTCGGGAGAAACTAGTCCAGTCGAAGAACAAGATGTTCTCCAAATTTACGTCCATTCTTCAGCATGCTGTGGAAGCGGTGAGTGTTTTGCTTACAATATGTATTTATCCATTGGCATGAGTCTTGGTATCATCTATTTTGGTTGAACGGGGCCCTTTGGTCGCCCTGACATCACATATCATATCGTCAGCATTAGGGATACGTTGCTAACCAGCGAGCTAACTAATTAGCCCAAGCTAGTGTTAGCGTTTTGTGTTTGTGCTGTCAACTTGTTTGTTTTTGTTATTGATTCAGTACATGTGCGTGTGTATATCCGCTACGAATTGACACATTTCGCTTTTGCCCCTTTCCCAATTGCATCAAGTCGTCTGTGTTTAAGGTAGTTTGGCCAGCTGAGCCAGTTAGCCGCTAATGTTAGCCCCAAAAACAGTCTTATCATGAGGAGTGGTGTCGAAACTACTGGACGTAGCCCTGTTTGGTGTTGCGCAAACGTTTTAACGTTAATGTTAAAGAGATCTGGGCCTGTGGCTAATCTCGCAAAACCTTTTTTTGGAAACCATATCATTACACAAGGCCAGCCGGTGAGCTAGCGCTAACTAGCCAGAAAACTGCTCTCAAGCTGCTTCACGGGGTTTATAACAATAGAGGTTTGGCATGTGACCCAATATAAACACTTTTGACTTCCGGCTTTATATTACATTGTTCACTTATAAATTTGCCATTTAGCTTGTTGCTATGCTTGGGGATTAGATTAATTCAAGTATTCAAAAGTGAAAGTTTAACAGCATTATTTAACATTTTGAAAAATTTTAGGCTGTCTCTCTAATGACAACACGATGCTATTATAGTGCCACATAAAATCTTTCTAAACACCGTGGAAATATTCTTGAAAGTTACAAAATTAGGCTAAAACACATAACATGCATTTTCCAAGAGCAACGTTGTGTCTGAAACATGTAAACACCTCACAATGATAATTAGTGGTGTCTCTCTTGACAGCCAGTGTAAACATACCATAATGATTATTTTGTAATTTTTCTTTTTCAGCTTGCCCCGTCACTGCCCTTGCAGGAGGACTTTGTCTACCACTGGAAGGCCATTACACATTATTACATTGAGACTTCTGGTAAGAAAATGATTTTGATCAAGTTAACCTGTTATAATGATAATATCTACAGGGGCTAATTGTTGTACCTCGCTGTTGTCTTTCTTACCAATGTCATCAGTAAAACGTTTGAGTACAAAAGTTCTACATGTAGTATGTAACTGTCAAAATGAATGGATACACGAAGGAATTGAAATTTCACACCATAATTTTGAAGTATGCTGGGAATGCCATGCTGGTTACCTTATGTTTTCTATACTGTTTGGCTGTTTGTCCGAGCAGCTTCATATTATGAGTGCTGCTCTGTGCTTGTCTGTGGGATCTTCACAATGAGAACTTAGAAATGTGGATATTGACGATGCTGTTATCCATTACCAATGGCAGTCATGGTGATAGACTGGTTGTTGCAAGTGCAGCACAAGGTGGACCTTAGGGATGTCACCCATATTTTTCTAAAAATCAAGGATGAAGGAATCTCAAGTAAAAGAACATGCTTAAATAGAAATTAACTCATGAATTCTTATTATGATCAGTTAAAAGTATTGTAACTTTTATCAGAGTAATTGAAATTGGAAATATTTCATTTTAGGCTTTATGCAGCAACCATTGCATTAAGCCACAATACACACCATGTCCTGTTTATTACTATTGCCAAAAGTTATTCTTTCACATGCAGAGTTTTGGGTTCTGATGTATCTCTGTTTTCCCCTGTTAGATGACAAAGCTCCAGTCACAGACACCAACATTCCATCCCACCTGGAACAGATGCTGGACATCCTGACCCAGGAGGAAGGGGAGAGGGAGTCTGGGGAGACAGGGCCCTGCATGGAGTATCTCCTGCATCATAAGATCCTGGAGACGCTCTACACATTGGGCAAGGCAGATGTAAGCCAGTCATGCTTTGGTAACTACATAAGCTATACCTCTAGGAAAAGATGCATTTCACAGTATGGCACTAATATAAGCATAGGTCTTATTAGATGACTGAGAGAAATCTTGTGGATATGAAGGTTAAAACTTAAGTGTGGGGACTCAGCACACAAATACCAACCAAGTTTGGTTCACTTAATTGGCGCTGAGAGCATTTCGCACAATGTGGACACATTTTGATTGGTCATTCTAACATATTTTGAATGATTTCCCATCAGTGTCCTCCTGGGATGAAACAGCAGGTGCTTACATTCTACACAAAGCTGCTTGCACATATTCGTCAACCTCTCCTGCCTCACATCAATGTCCACAGACCTGTACAGGTGAGAAACTATGCAGTCTGGCTTTAAGCACATTTTTTAAAGTCCTTCTTCTCAAAATGCTCGGCTAACTTACAGCTTATGTAACTCGTTACCTGTGGCTGTGACTTTCCTCTGCCAGAAACTGATCCGTCTGTGTGGGGAGGTGCTGGCCGCTCCTACAGAAAATGAAGAGATTCAGTTCCTTTGTATAGTCTGTGCCAAACTGAAGCAGGACCCTTACCTTGTCAACTTCTTCCTTGAGGTGAGTTTCTATGACACCAGGGAGGGAAAAAATGGGAGTAGCGCATTCATTAATATTTACCTGTATAAATTATTTGCAAAACTAAGATCCTTGAAGGATTTTAAGCACATAGTGCAGGCAGTATCATTTTATTTGTGATGTTGTTTGCAGAACAAGTCAAAGAAGCCAGAGACAAAGAGCCCTGAAGGGACGGAGGTGGTAAAGGAGAATGTGCTGGCTCCAGACACTGGTCAGGCTCTGGCAGAGGAACAGGCTCATCACCCAGAGGAGCCTCAGGCTGCAGCTGCTGCTTCCACCTCGAGTCCAACTAGTAACAATAATAACAGCAACAATTACAATCTCGTCTCTTCGCTGCTCAACCTCACAAAGAGCCCCGTAAGTAATCACCAGTGGCAGGAATTTGGGGTTATTTAGGTCTTTTCCTTCATTTGAGTTGTTTGTATTCATGACCTGTGTCCCTTTCTTCCCTACACAGGATGGCAGGATAGTGGTGAAGGCGTGTGAGGGCCTGATGCTGCTGGTCAGTTTACCAGAGCCTGCAGCTGCCAAGTGTTTAACTGAAAACACGGAGCTGTGTGAGCTCCTGACTGACAGACTGGTCTCCTTCTATAAAGCCCTGCCACAGTCCATGGACCCTCTGGACATCGAGACAGTGGAGTCAGTCAACTGGGGGTACATTTCTATCCAGTGTTTAAGCACATATTTCATGACTTGTAAATACCTCTTGCATACAGATCAGTGGCCTTTTAAGTAAGGTTTTTTTTTTTTTTGGTGGGATTGTGTGACGCACTTATACACAGTGTAAAAATAAAAGTCGGTTTACGTGTATGCTATATTTAGAGCATTTTCACTGATTTATGTCACAACAGCATTTAAGACAGGGAAGTGGCACTGTTATTGTTGGTGTCTTGAAAGACACCACACTCCTTTGACAAAAGGAGTTGTCATTTTTAACCTCAGAGATCATCTGAGTGGCTCGTGTAATGCTGCCTATATCTGTTAGTTTTGTAAAGTAAAATGCTTATCTTCTGTTTCATTACTCCTGTCTGCTTTTACTACATGTAGGGCACTACCTACCTATGGATATTAACTACCACATGCTGCCACACAACGAACGATCAGATTTATTGGTTTAAAATAGCATTTTCTGTGAAATGCTATTTTAAGCAAATGTTTTGTAGAGTTGCATCAAGCCTTTAACATTGCGCCTTTTTTCGTCTCTTTCTTTCAGTCTGGATGTTTATAACCTGAAGGAGGATGCGGCTGTCTTCACAGGGAAGAGGGCTCTCATCTCCTTCCTGTCCTGGCTAGATTACTGTGACCAGCTCATCAAAGAGGCTCAGAAGGTCCTTAACTAAAGCTGACTCATTGTGTTTTGCTGTGTCATCTTGTCAGAACTGACATAATAAAGGAACTTGAAGTTGTTTTGTATCTGAAAGCCACAGAAGGCTGAAGTACATTCTTGTTTTTCTTCAATGTCTTTCAGTCAGCAGCTGCAGTGATGGCAAAAGCTGTGAGAGAGAAATTCTTTGTGTCTGTTATGGAGCCACAGCTTATGCAGACGTGAGTCGAGCTTTGAATCATCAATCAACCTTCCTTTATTGAAATTCCTGGCCTTGTCAGTGTGTTATGTGTTGTGACTACTTATTAACGTGTTGTGTTTGTGGGTGCACGTAGGTCCGAGGTGGGCATCCTTACATCCACAGCTCTGCTGAACAGGATCATCAGGCAGGTGACATCAGGGGCGCTGCTGCAGGAGATGATTTACTTCCTGCTGGGAGAGGAGAATGAGCCAGAGACCGCAGCTACCATCGCTCAGAATCCACTGAGACACAGACTCATCGAGCACTGTGACCACCTATCAGACGAGGTACTCATCATATAATTATTCAGAAGAACCTGGTCCTACTGATTAATGTACCTTATATGTCTGGTGGATCAGACTGATTCAGGCCTTTTCATTTCATCTCTTTGGCATCACATTAAACCTCTTAACCCAAAGCAGTTTCAGGGCCTTTAACCCATCGTTTTTCTTCTGCCATGCATAAGTCTATCAACTGAATGGAAACGGCACAATAATGGCTAGACAACAACTAAAAGTAACAAATAAAACATGTATTTTGTGCAAAGTAACAATGGGCTAATTCCTTGGAATTTCAAACAAAGATTGACATCTAGGATATTATTAGAAACAAAGACTGGAATAAAATGTAATGTGCTTATGCAATATTCTTTCCAGGTGGTTAAAACCCATTGGGTTGTGAGACTCAGGGTTTATGTGCCTTCATAAATAATGATGTATTCATAATTTCTTGTTTTCCTTATTTGATATTCAAAAGGACTACTGGCCATCTGCCCCTCAAGGATTCTGAGTTCCAGTGAATCATATGACAAACCAAAAGCACATGAATTTTAATTAGTATGTGACAGTCATTGAACACATTTTCATCACACAAAAAGGAGATGAATCATCTCTGTAATGTTGAAAGAGCAGCTTCCTGCTTTGTTTTGTGTGAATAAACACTTGTTCTGTTGCACTCAGTTTGTAGCTGGAGCTAATCTCTCCTTCTGTCCCCAGATCAGCATCATGACACTGCGGCTATTTGAGCAGCTAATCCAGAAGCCCAACCAGCACATCCTCCACAGCTTAGTGCTGCGTAGCCTGGAAGAGAGGAACTACCTGGAGAACAAACCACAGGAGGAGCGGGAGCCCCTGGAGAACGGGCAGCCCCATGATGCCGTGTAAGGCCCTGCCTCTGAGCTTTGACCTCCCTGACCTGCCTTAATATGCTGCACAGAAAATCATCTGCATAAACACACACTAGTGTTAATAAAGTGAATGCATCAACAAGCTGTGTTTTTCACATCTGCTACAGTTAAACTAAACAACTTTTACTTTGTGTTTTAATCTGTTTGAGCCAGGCCCTCTGGGAAATGCACGTCAGCTTCACAATAAGCAATATCTTGCTTGTTTATTGCTATAT
>JAOWBC010003910.1:1760-12462 GCA_028566105.1 Hypoplectrus providencianus
GGAGGAGGAGAAGCAACACCAGAATTGGCTGAGACCGCTGTATCTAATCTCTCAAAGAACTGGTTGAGTTCATCAGCTCTCTCTGCATCAGCCACCACTGGCTATCTTTTCTTGTAGAGAGGAATCAACACCATCTTTGGTTACAACTACATTTCACAATAGGCAAGGCAAGTTTATTCATAGAGCACAACTCATACACAAAGCAATTTAAAGTGCTTTACAATGAGAGAAAAAAAGTACAAAGTAAAAATACAAAAGCCAATTTAAAATAGCTCCATAATAAAACTTATATTAATAATAATTAATAATAATTGAAAGTCACATGTGACCATGACTGAAATGTTTTCATTGAGACCAAATTTTTTCTGACTCGTTCTTGGGCTTTCAATCAAGGAACTAATAATTTTATCTAGATTAATAAACAAAACACTGCTTTGAGGCAGACTGGACGCTAGAAGACTGGGAAGAGAGTTCTGGTCGGGTATGCGCAGACTAACACTACAAAAGCTGATGTCAAAAGCAAAATGGCTATAATGTCTTTTTAAGACATTTCTACCTAAACTGATATATTTATCTTCTCCGTTGGTTTTGTTGTTTGCACTCCAATTCAAGTTAATAATGCTTGTGGAGTTGGTGTCATGGCAACTTAAGTTGTGACTGGAGTTGAATCCAAATCTGCAGTGGCTAAATTTAATCTACAATTCTGGGTTCTTACCTTAGAACTCCATGTACTTTTATTACAAATGTTGCCCATTTAAGCTTATCTGATCTGTAACCAAACCTATTGAACCCTACTTCAACATACACATTACTATAATTCTTTTACTAAGTAGTGATTCAATGTTCTTACCTCTAAGCACTGTGACTGAATTAATGGACAACACCAAAAAAACATAACTTCTTAGTGAAAGTGAAAATGAAACCAAATTCTTTGCACTTCTGATGGATGGCACTCTTTAGCCTCAATACAATCTCTTAGGACCTATGGTTGTAAAATTACCTCAACACTCTTGTCATGTTCAAAATGGAGTAACTCTACTTTAGCACCTTAATAAATACTTAAACATTTTACCTTGGGCCCACAAAAAAAGAAAACAAAAAGTCGGCAATTAATGAATAAAAAACCCCTGTTGCTGGCCTGAATTCAATCTGATGCAGCATCATGGCTGTTCACACACACCCACGTTCAACAGCATTAATCCAGAATCCAGTGGCCAGGAAATGTGGCATTGATGGAAAAACAATGGATATAATATACATAGACGCCTCATTACTTGCTGGAGCATAATCCAGCGTCACTGCGATATTGGTTGGGTCTCCTCACTCCAGGCTAGCAACAGAGCCAACCAGAGTCAATGCAAAGAGAGAAACTATGCCCGAATTTTGTGCAGCCTACGGTTGCAATAACCGGTGCAGTATTAAAGGCAGATCACGTGGGATTACCTTTCACAAGTAAGATTGAACAACCATTTTTGGTGAATTGACCATTTATAATATCATGTTATCATGACTAACATTAATTGGCTATCAGCGAAATGCTAACAGCAGAAACAGGTACTCTCTCTCATTATCTCTAGCTGTTTTGTTTTTTTTCTTTTCTTCACATTTTTAAGGTTTCCCACTGACACAGGCTTGAGGAGGCAATGGGAAGTTGCAATAAGAAGGGAGGGTTTTGTTGTCACTGAGCCATCCAAGCTCTGAGCAGTTCAAGCCAGATGAGTTTGACAGGACGAGTCAGATTGTCAGGCTTAGAGACGTACAACTCCATCTGCCTTCAACTTCCCATCTCATCTCCAAAGAGTAGGTATATTTTTACTCTACATGATAACAAAGATGTTTATGATTCATACGTAAAACAAAAGTGAATATCACACTTTGCTGAAAATGTTTTTACCAATAGTTCTTTCTGCATGTTTAGGAATTCGTGATGTATTGTGTATTACAATACACTGTGGGATACAAAAACATTTCCAAGTAGTTTTTAATGAAGTTGATCTTAACTATTATGTTTCTTATATTTTAGGGTTAGGGTTAGCTTTTATCCCTTCAGATGCTCTCCTTGGGATCACTGCAAAGGAAACACAGCATGTTGTTTGAATATATGCAGATGACATTCAAGTGTTCCTGGGTTGCTATGAAACCAATGAAAAGAAGTCATATGGTTTTCACACAAAGTTAAAAAAAAAACAAAAAAAAACAAAGGGAACCACAGAGAACAATGGAAACCCAAAAGGGAGTGAGTTCAAATGGTGGAGCACTTGCCATTTGCACATGGCAAAACTTGCTTGATTATATCAAATAGCCAGTAGGATGGCTGCCAGACACCAGAAGAAACGGACCACAGGGCAAGTAAGGTCGTCCCAAAACAGGTCTGCGTTCACCCGTGTTGGACAATGGGAGAAGTGCACTTGCCTTCACAGTGACATTTGACATTTCACTTGCCTTCACAGTGACCTTTGACACTTTTTTAGATTCTTATGAAATTAAAATATTAAGCGAGCAAAGAGAGAAAATCTAAGAAGACATTTCACTTGCCCGCTACCTCTCGCTTGCGCTTACCCTGTCCTGTCAAGTTCGCCAAAGTAAGCCCAAAGTAAGCCCACATCAGCCAATCATGTTCTCGATGAGGCTTACTTCTGGCCAATCACGTTCTCCCCTTGGGCTAACTTTTGACCAATCACGTTCTTCCTCGCTGTTGCTAGGGGGCTTGACGCTCGCTTCTGTCACTTATTCCAGTTCGTGGCAGCCGCAATTAACAAATTCGCTCTTGTGTTTAAGCTGTTTTCATCAATAAATCATAAGGGAAGGTCGGACGACTTCTGGCTAGCATTCTATCATTTTTTTCTTACATTAACTTAGAATATAAATCATCATTTGTTAGTGCCAGTGTCGTTGGCTGCCAATTCCATCAATGTGAATGATGAAAAAACTAACCGGCTTTTGTATGTCAGACGCATTTTGTTCTGTTACATGATAAGTAATGAATGAACTTCGGCTTATTTTTCCTTTTTTTATCCGGATGTGATAATGTTTCTGGGTTGTGATATTTATATGTTGATAACGCTAGCAGCGTTAGTCATTAGCTAACCACTTGCCAAGTATAGCCTTGAGTGATTCGTTAGGTACTATAGAAAAAAAAAATGACAGTATATCCTCCATCATTTTACATGTCAAACATCGGACACTCATTTTGTCTATTATGATGCTCATGTTGCATTTTATATATGTATGTGTGTTGGTATGACTTTTTCTTCATCTAATGTAGTCATGTTATTTTCTCTGTGTTTATTTATGACATTAAAATACTGTGAAATTTAAACATTAATTAGGAAGAGGCTTCAGATAAGCCAATTTGGGGCGTTTTTTACCCGCCCTGTATTTTATGTTGCATGTTTATGTTTTGCAACTCTGTTACAGTTAAATTTACTGTACGGTGAAATACACACAAAGATGTCTTTTGGATGACTCAAGGTAACAGTCTTTTCTTATTTTCATTCAGAACATGTATGCCTACCCGGTGTTCCGCCGCCAGTCACCAAAGTCAGCCAGACTTCTCTTGGCGCCGTCAGAGGAGGCGAAGAAGGTGGAGAACATCAAATCTGGGAGGGCCAAGCCCAAAGACGAAGTGCTCGCAGAGGCCAGTACTGTTGTCGCTGATCACGGTGGCAACACGACTGATAATTTTTTAGTGCTGGCTCACTGCGAGCTTCAATTTGGCATGTACCAGGGCCAGAGATTTAGATGGCTCCTTGAGAACAGCCTTGGCTATGCACTTTATATTTTGAGTTGTGCTTCCAAGGAAACGGCAACAGCAACCCCTCTGTCGGACAATAAACAGCTGTTCCTGCAGTACACATCTCACATCACTGAGATGACAGAGGAACTGGAGAAGTTCAGAAAAAAGCAGGAAATGCAGGCAAAGGCATGGGAAACTGGTGACCAGAGCTGTTTGATGGTGGAGTTTGGAAAATTCCAAGGCCGCTCGATGAAGGAGGTTTTTGAGGAGCAGAGCAAGGAGTCCCAGGCTCTCATCAATTACCTGGTTAAAGCAGATGTTCGGCCCAACACCAACATGGCCGTTTTCAAAGCATATGTCTTAAAGAGACAAAAATCTTCCTCTAGCTCCTCTGCACCTCTACCTGCAGCCTCCAGCACCTCTGTACTGTTACCTGCAGCTTCCAGTGTCTGTGCACCTTCACCCCATCCTGCAGCCTGCAGCGCCCCTGCACCATCACCTGCAGCCTCTACTTCATCTGGAGCTCCACCTGCAGGAATCCGAGTTGGCACATGGAAACCTGCAAATCTTAAAGCACTTCTGGCTAGCGCCAAAAACCTGTCTCCTACACAGGTGGCAAGAAAGCTGATGTCACCAGTTAAACCCTGTAAGTAAAAGTGTGATTTTAAAATTTCCCCTACAGCAGTTCTACAAGAATTGCTTTGCTGTTCAGCCTGACTACACATGTTTTTCCACTATCTCCAGCTCAAGCACCGCCTTGCATCTCAACTCCTGGGGCCAAAAAGAGAAACTTTTCTCTTCATGGACTAAGGATGATGATGATGATGAGGAACTTATAGCTGCTGCATCGCAATGTGAAGCATAGCTAAATACAGGTGTGGCATTTTAGATATATTTTTCTTCTCAATACAGAATTATATCACACTAACCAGAATTCACTGTTTGAGTGCACTTCTTCAAAACAATTTACACTGGGTTCTTGCTTTTTAACACTTGTAGCACGTCTTTGCTGTTGTTTTCTGTAGTATGTCTGCACTGTGCCTGCTTGTAAGCTGCATATGGCATATTACCATCAAATGTATCGGACAACCTAATATTGTTTTGCTGTCTGTTTGCTTCATTTCTCCTTTATTAGCGATTGCTACCACTGTCAAGAGGCCTGTGCCAATCCCCCTCCAGCAGCGATACCAGGTCTTGTTGTCCAACAGCCAGCAGCTGAGCTTCCGAGTCACTGGAAGGATCAGCTGCCACCTTATCAGCAGGAGTGGATTTGGCGGACGTTATTCAAGACCAATCCACGGACCGGCAAGTCAGAGCTGGTGGCCAAGCTAAAACTTTGGTGGCATCCTCCTCAGCCCCTCCTCATTCACACCCAGCCCGCTGCCTCACCTGACCCCTTCTTCTGTCGGCCACTGTTCCTGTGGATGCCCCTCCTTTTGTCTGTGTTCGTCCAGCCTGTGGCAGGCACAGACTGACGGCAGCAGGACTGTACCGAACAGTGCGCAAGGTGTTGGACATTGATGGGAGGTATGACCTTGCCACTGAGTATCTTGAGTGCAAACGTTGCAGGTGCAAGTATCCTGCTTGGTCTGAAGACATCTTAGGACAGCTGGATATGGGCCACCGCAGGCAGTTCCCAGCTTTGCTAACACACAGTCGCTTTTTAAGTGCTTTGATTTGTATTGTTTGGGTCATTTCTTCGACATTATACTTCTCTTTCCTTAGATACTCATGTGACATCTGGGTGCTGAGAATGATGAGGGAGAGGACTATGGGCAACAGTGTGACTCCGCTGTACAAAAAGCTGCAGGAAGAACACAGCGAGGCATGGATGCAGCATGTCTTGCAGTACCTGACAGCTTGTGAGCCGTTCACCAGGTCCTCTGTTGTGTGCCCCCCTGCTTTCACTGAGCCTTCCCTCTTACCAGCCCTTCCCAAGCCCAAGTGGCTTTTAGCAGTGTATGCAGGGATGTTCTTGGGCGACTGCATGTGGTGAAGGCCAAGATCCCCTCCATCTTTGGCTCGGTCCTCAAGATGGAATCCACAAAAAGGTCACCAAGAAACTGGCTGGCACTGCTGCAGGTACAGCCGCCTGGTGCACGAATGTGGGAAATGAGCACGGCCAAGTCCTTGTCTCTGTAATGACAGCTGGTGAAGACAAGCACTGGACAATATGGCAGCTGGCCTAATGAGACGGTACAGGGAGGCAGGAGAAGCACCCCCCAAAATAATGCATGTGGACAGAGACTGCTGCAGCCAGCATGGCCCTTGTCGGGTGAAGGCCATGTTTTCAGAGTGGGAGGCGCTTCATGTGCACCTTGACATCTGGCATCTCATGCGTCGGTTTGCTGCAGGTGTCACAACTGAGGCTCACCCCCTGTATGGCATTTTCATGGCACGCCTGTCCACGTGCATTTTTGAGTGGGATCCTGAGGACGTTGCTGCTCTCCGCCGTGCCAAAGAGGGTGAGATGGCAGCAAGGAGGGTTGGCCACATCTCGGAGGAAGCAGTGACTACCCGCATCACCCGGAGGGAGTTGGCGCTGCACTGCAGGAGGAGGACCAGAGGGGTGGAGGAGACAAACAGACTGATCAGTGACCCAATCAGTCTGATGGACAGCACCAGTGGAAAGGACACTCAGCCAGAGGGCTTCTCCCTCTATGTGTAGACAGGCACCCTGAAGAAAGGTGGTGTGGAGCTGTGCTGCTACAGGTGTGCCCGGGGCTCTACCTCCCTGGAGTCCTTTCATCTACACCTGAACAGATTAATTCCAGGTATTGCATACATCTGGGTTACTAGTTTCTGTTTTACAGGATTATTGCAGTCCTTTTCTGTGACAAATCACTAGTTTAAGAACTCATTTTCTTTTTCTCTGTATCACTGGTTTAAGGACAGTTACTTTTTATCATTCTATTACACGTAATAGAATCTACACAGCATTTCATACACAGTGAATATCCTATTTATACACCTTATTTTATTTATTCAAATGTGACAAACGCTTCTTTGTCCATTTAACCCTCAGGAACCAGTGCCAGTGATACGCATTTCCAGGAGTATCTTCTTGAAGGGCTGATGCTGTCACAGCCCCTCCTGCTCCTCAGGCAGACACGGCCACTCTCTGAGTGGCTGCCTCTCTCCCCCTCCCTTCTTTTTTTCAGGAGTGAAGACAGGTGTGCTGGAGCTCCACTCAGCTGAGCTAAATCTGCAATCAAGGACCACATTTAAACCTTCCCAGCCTGCTCAGCCCTGCCAGATTGTAAACCTACATGAGTTAGTGTTCACTAACCAGCCGTTCTGTTGTTTCTCTGATTCCAAGAGTTTTTTTTTTTTACTTACCTTACCTTTTCTCACTCCAGATCTCCAAGCTCCAGTCACCTGCCCTTCACTCCTCCACTCCTTTCATTTTTTGCACCCTTTTTTGTGTCTGCTTCTGGGTTCCTTTTGCTGGCATTGAAACAGTACAATCTGGCCAAGACATGAACCCAGCAGATATAGATCTGGTTAAGCAGACTGTAGCTGCACAGTCAACCCAACAAGAGACCCTTCATCTTTTACCCCCTAAAAGCAGACACTCCAGACAGGAAGCCCCTTTCTGTCAGACCTAAGTAATCTACCAGGGTCCCCTCTGGCATTTGCTCTGTTTTCGTCACAGGAAGCTGAGTGACCTTCTGAACCTTCTCTGTGACTGGATTCCTTTTTCCACTATATCTGATTCAATGTTATATAAAGGTTCATGTCTTTAATAATCTTTATTGTCCTTATGTATAATCCAATCAATTTATATGATAACATACTCGGTGAATTAGAGAAGTTTATGTATCATTTATCTTTCCTGTTTTAAGCTTACTGTTAATGACTAAAGTCATGTTATTAGTCTCAAATAACTGATCAAAAGTGGGTGTAGAAGGATGGCAAACAATCAAGTTAATAATGATGATTATCTTGCAATTATTAATTCTTAGTTTCTATCCAATTCTCTCTCTCTGTGTCAAAGTTCAAATCCACAAGATAGAATCTGACTGAAGAGTACACATGGTCAACCTGTCTCTCCCCCTCCTTGCTGCCTCCCTCTCCTTTGATGTAAGGTGATTTACACATGTAGCAGATAGTGAGGTGACCATCTATGAGTTTAAAAGCACAGAAAACTTTGTGCTCTTGCTTCGCTTCTCTCTTCTTCCTTTTTACTTCTGCCTCTCTTACTCTGCTGTTATTTCGTTTTCTTTGTTTCTTTTCTGTGACCCTCCACGTGGTCCCACTCTTAAGATTTTTACTTTCTTAGTTTTAAAGCTTCAGAAAGTTTGAACCTTTTTCCAGCCTTAATATGAGTTACTTTTTCCTATTAAGGCCTGCTTTTTCTCCGCAAAGCCACGTCGCTTTTTCTAGTCACCAAATATTTTTAACATTTTGAACTTTTTGTTATTTTGAATTTTTACTTGTTAAACCCCTTTTTGCTGTTGGCTTTAATATTGCTTTCCCGAGTGGGCCAATCAGCCTGAGGTCATTTTTAATTCAAGACCCAAGCCAAAGCCTTTTTAAATGCCAAATCCGAGCCCGAACGACTTCTGCCGCCCAGCCTGCCTTCACCCCGGACCCGTGGTTCTGTGTCCAGGTCGCCTGCACATCCAGTGTCTCTCCTGCCGACTGACCCAGCTCCCAGCGTCAGCTTCAGCATGCACACGCTCATCAAAAGGGCGTCTGCAAGACCCTGCTTCTCCTGCGACTCACGCCGCTGCCAGGTGCGTGCCCTGAGAGACGGCCATCAGCAAATCCAACGACCTCAACCCCCGTCCACACGCAGCTGTTTGACCGACACTTCCAGGCATCAAAAGTAGGAAAACGTTAATTTGGTTTGGCGTGATTAATGGTTGGAGCTTTGATTTTGAGTTAAGAATCCCCTCTAAGTTTTGATAAGTGATAATTCATGGTTTAACATTTAATCCTTTTCTGTTCCTTCTCCTTTTCCTGTTCTTTTCCTTTTAAGTCAATTAGTGTCATTCCTTCAGTCACAGTTATCTTGTTTATTGTAATTCTTTGATTTTACCTTTCTTTTATTTTGATAAATGTTTAACTCTTATGTCGTAGTCTGTGAATTCATTTCATTCAGACACGTATGGCTTTCTGTTTACAGAACTTACAATTTTAAGGTATGAGTCTTGAAATTAATAATTAATGGTTAAATCTTCCAAAAAATAATGGTTAATTACTAGTCAAGTACTGCTGGGCTAACTAGTAATTTGATTATCCAGCAGTGGTGCCCTGAAACGAGGTTTATTAAGGTTATGGTAATTTTAGCTAATTATTATTTATTGCTAGTCAAAAATTTAATAATTGTCAAATTCACCTAATCTTCCTACATAGTCGACTCTTCAACATCTCTCGGCCTGAGCAGGATGCCATGGACATCCAGGAATCGCTGGCCGCTGGCATCATACAACCATCTTCATCTCCGGTGGGTGCAGGTTTTTTCTTTGTTGCCAAGAAAGACAAGTCTCTTAGACCATGCATTGATTACTGGGGCCTCAATAACATTACGGTCAACAACAAGTATCCACTTCCCTTAATCAGTTCTGCCTTTACCCCTCTCTGTGGTTCTAAAGTCTTCACCAAATTAGACCTCCGGAATGCTTACCATCTCGTTCACATTAGGGAAGGCGATGAATGCTCCTCGAGAACAAATTGTTTGTTAAAGCTGAAAAGTGTCAATTTCATTCCTCATCTGTTGACATTCTAGGATATGTTATTGCCCAAGGTCAGGTACAGATGGATCCTGCTAAACTCACTGCAGTCCAAGAATGGCCAGTTCCATCCACGCGGAAGGAGTTGCAGCGTTTCCTGGGATTTGCTAACTTTTACAGAAGATTCATATGCAATTACAGTCTAAGGGCAGCCCCTCTTACAGCTCTCACGTCTACCTCTATTCCCTTTGTGTGGACTGCTGAGGCGGAATCTGCTTTCAAGAAGATGAAGGAGCTGTTTACCTCAGCACCCATACTTATTCATCCAGACCCGGAGCTTCAATTCATTGTTGAGGTAGATGCATCTGACCCTGGTTTGGGGGCTGCACTCTCTCAACGTTATCCATCTGACCAAAAACTACACCCCTGTGCTTATTTTTCTTGTAAGCTTTCATCCGCAGAGAGAAACTACGACATCGGCAACCGTGAGCTCCTGGCTATCAAACTAGCTCTGGAGAAATGGCGCCTCTGGCTGGAGGGTTTGGTCCATCCATTTGTAGTCTGGTCAGACCACAAAAATCTGACATACCTCTGGACCGCTAAGTGCCTAAACTCCAGACAAGCCAGGTGGGCCCTATTCTTTGATCGTTTTAACTTTTCCCTTACCTACAGGCCAGGATCTATGAACAGCAAACCAGATGCCCTATCACGCATCCATTCGCAGGACCCCCCAGAACCCAGTGCTGATGCTATTTTACCAGCATCTTGTTTCATCGCCTCTGTTACCTGGGAAATCGAGTCCGGAGTCAGATAAGCCCAACAAGCCAACCCAGATCCTGGCAATGGTCCCCCCAACACCTTATTCGTTCCTGAGTCGGCTCGTTCGGAGGTACTCCAGTGGGCTCATTCTACCCATCTAACATGTCATCCTGGTATTGCTCGCACCCTTGGGTTCCTGCGGCTCAGGTTCTGGTGGCCAACTATGAAAAGAGATGTCAAGGACTTTGTTTTAGCTTGTACGGTATGTTCTCAAAACAAGACCTCTACCAGACTCCCCTCAGGCCTTCTGCAACCCCTACCTATCCCTAGCCGTCCCTGGTCACACATTTCCCTGGATTTTGTTACTGGTCTCTAGTGATGGGTAGATGATGCTTCATGAAGCGTTTCAACACATTGCAAACTGTATTGATACTGTGTCAATACTGTTTCACTGAATACTAACACCTGCTGGATGTTATAAATCCCTACATGCAACATTGTTGACAGACTCAACTGACACTGATTTGGG
>JAOWBC010003915.1:0-12399 GCA_028566105.1 Hypoplectrus providencianus
GGCCACCTGTCCTGGGTGTACCCCGCCTCTGGCCCAGAGCCGGCTGAGATAGGCACAGCCTCCCCGTGACCCGGGATCACCTGGATGAAGCGGTTCGGAAAATGAATGAATGAATGAATATTTTTAATATACAACTTTTTATGAATCTGGAAATTACTGCATGGAGATTATGCTTAAAAAACAATTTCAAATGCTGTGACAGTCAATCTCCAGAAAACAACAGTTTTTCACATTTGGATATCTTGGATTTTTATTTAACACTGCAATGTTTCAAATATGAGTGAATCAAAGCTCAGGTTAAAAAAATGTAATTCCTGAAACATAACATTCCATAGAACAAAATGAAAAGCACCTGAAAAAAAGTATCATCAACATTTACTTATTACCTAATATTAATAGCATTATTAGAAGAAGTTGGACTCAGTTGTAGTAGCAGGATTATCTTAAAGTCCCTAAAATGTTTTATCTTTCAATCATGCTAGTATTGTGTCCAATGATGTACCATTGAAGGTAGTCTGCCAATATGGTGGCAGACTACCTTTTGTGTGTTTTTGATCACAAAAAAGATTTTTTTGATGATCCTGACATGCCTGAAGTATCCAGCTGTTTGAAGCAAGGAGCTATGCTTCATTAACTGATCCTGTAGGGACCTCAAGGAATCTGCAGACTCGATCTTTATGAAAAAAGTCAGCACCATAAAATAAATACACTAGCCATTGAAGCTATGATGTTACTGCAAAGACAGGTAACAGATGTAATAGATGTCAGTATTGTCAGCTACTGTTTAGACTGATTCATTTGTATAAGTATTACTGTATTTCTGTATAAATCCGTCATTAGAATAAGGGGCTTTACTTAGCGAAACACCATCCCTTCTATGCATTTCATTTTTGCTGTGGGGATGCAGAGGGTTGGGAACACATTCAGAGTGTCATAACATCACACAAAACAAAACAAATGTGTAAATTTGGAAATATGAAAGTTCTGAATTATATTTCTGTGGCAAGAGAGGCCTAAAAAACCTGCCCTTCCTAGCTGCAGCCTTACAGCCAACTGCAATGTAAAACTAAATTAGTGAATACTAACAAACTAATAGATTGAATATGAATACCCTTTGTTCCTTATTTAACATTTGGAAGTCCTCTAAAAGTTTTAATCATCCATTTAAAACCAGTGTTTACTGGCTTGGAGTGGTCTTCTTTTTCAAATCATAGTGCCACTGGACCTGAAAAACTTCATTACATATAACCTACTACAAACAAATATTATGCTTTCTCATATCATGGTATGAGAAATATACTCAATCACCCCATGATTTAGTTCAGGATAAAGCATTTATAACTAATGGATGGCTAATATGATACAATAGCATGACTGCATCAAGCTATGTAAAGACTGGTATGGCAACAAACCTGTAGTGTTGTACACTAAAAAACGTCTTTCCGGGGGTCCTTCAAAAATGGGTCGAGATTGTAGATGGCTCATTAAAAGTGTGAAAAATTCTCGCCATGGACCACCAGTGTCTCTCCCTTCTTCCACAGAGCCTGCTGAATCTGTGAACCTTACCAACAAGTCTGATTTTTCAGAGAAGGTTGGACGTCGAACCCCCCTGACAGCTTCATCCCAAACATTTGAGCGTGTTAGGTTCAATCTGCTGACAGTGTTGCGGTCAATGGCAGTCGCTAATTCTTAAATGATATCAGCTGCAGATATGCCTGTGTCCCTGTAAGAATAGATAAAGTAAAAAAAAAACATTAAATAAAAATATCCTTATAGACAGCATGCAATAATATATTATTAACATACTGTATCATTAACTTTGCATGTTTGAATTGAAACATGCAAAATTAACCTTCAAACCCTACTCAAAAGAAAATTATATTTTTATGTTTTTGTCAAGCATCTCTTATTCATAGACAGTTTTTAACCTTAAAATCAATTGTCTATTTGGAAGAAAAAAATCCTATTCAATTTCTTTTTTTATTCTTCTTTACCAAAATCAAATAATTTTGTTTTTATTTCATTGCACAATTGAAGTGTATGATTTAGAGCAAATAGGGTAACATTTTCAAAAGCACCAATATAGCTTAAAAATATATTCTGTTCATGTTTTCCCAATAGTAATTAAAAAGGTTTCTCATAAATGTCATGCCTCGACCTGCCAGGAGATGCCGCCAGGTAGCTCCAGTCCCTGGTGATCAGCCGGGGAAGCCTAGCACCTGCATGATGCAATCCATCATGCAGGTGCTACTTAAACCCTTCTCTTCTGTTGCAAACTTGCTTGGTCATGAGGATTCGCTGTCACCACAAACACTGTACTCTGAGCTCTACCCCTGGACAAACCTTGCTATGCTCACTTCATGAGGACCTTTCTGTTAAAGAACTTTGCCGTTGCTCTCTCCTTGGTCATAAGAAAATTCCTTTGTTATGTTTGGAAACTGAAAAGACTTTATGTAGAGAAACCTGAAAAGAAATCATACCTTTGTTCATTACTGCAACCTATATGGTAGAAGATTTATGTTTGATTACCTACCTTGTTTATTGTGAATACCTGTGAAGAAGATTTATGTTTGATTACCTACCTTGTTTATTGTGAAGACCTATGGAGAAGATTTATGTTTGAATACCTACCTTTGTTAACTGTGAAGATCTGTGGAGAAGATTTGTTTTGAGTACTTACCTGAGTTATTGTTGGTGAAGATTTGTGAAGAGAAAAATAAGTCAAACTCACTAAACCTGATCTTTTGTCTCCTGCATTAGTGCTCTGATAGTATTGTAACAGCATGACCGAGCCACGTGTGAGCACTGCGGAGACTGAAGATCTTCTATCAGTAGTGAGCAGAATGGGAGAAGCCTACGGTGAACAACAGAGGCGCGTCCACAAGATGGCACAAACCATGGAACAAATGAACACGACTCTCCAGTCCCTCATTCAAGCTGTGGCCAGGATCAACATCACACCGTCACCTCCAGCCCCAGCCCAAGCCACTGTAATCTCCCTATCACCAGCCCCCACAGCCACAGGCCCATGCCCAGATGTACGCCTCCCTTCACCTCAGAGGTTTGATGGAGACCCAGATGCCTGCCGTGGATTCATAACTCAATGCGCCTTGTCCTTCCAACTACACCCCAGCAGTTTCCCTACCGAAGAGTTGAAGGTGGCATACATCACCACACTGATGTCAGGCAAGGCATTGGTGTGGGCTACAGCGCTCTGGGAGAAAGACTTGGCCATCTGCCACAAGGCATCCAAATTCATGGACCAAGTCCAAGCAGTCTTTGGGCACCCCACCAACCCAAGAGAATCTGCCAAGCGTCTCCTTCAGCTGAAACAAGGCAAGCAGTCTGTTGCAGAGTGTGCCATCGAATTCCGCACCTTGGCTACAGAAGCCGGCTGGGAGGGAGATTGTCTGATGGTCACCTTTTACCATGGGTTTCAAGACAACCTGAAGGACGCTCTTGTCAACCGAGAGTGGGGTTGCAACGTGGAGGAGTTGATTGCCCTGACCTCTGACTTAGACAGGTGAGCTCGTGAGCGTAGACGAGGACGCACCTCCAGTTTTCAATTTTCTGCTTCTTCCCAAAAAACCCCATCAACAAACCAGTCCCTTTCCAGAGATGCAGAGGAGCCCATGCAGCTGGGACGGTCTCAACTTTCCCAGGACGAGAAGGACAGAAGAAGACAAAAGAACCTATGCTTGTACTGTGGAGAGGCCGGTCACTTCTGTGACAAATGCACATCACTAGGACATAGAGGACCCCTAGTGAGCAGAGCAGCAAGGTCCTCTCATCCCACCTCACGGCTGCAGCTCCCAGTGACGCTTGAATGGGAGAACACCCCCAATGGCAACACATCGGTCCAAGCACTGGTAGACTCGGGGGCTGAGGAAAACCTTATGGACCTCACCCTGGCCAAACAACTCAAAGTACCCTTTGAGGTGAGTCCCTCTCCATTGGCTCTAGACAGCCGACCCCTAGGGTCGGGTAAAATAGAGTATGTTACCAAGCCTCTAACATTGAGAGTGGGTAATAATCATGTTGAGTCCTGTAAGTTCTTTTTGATTTCATCACCTAAAGAACTGTAGTACTGGGTTACCCCTGGCTTAAAGCCCACAACACTCAGTTTGACTGGAAAAAGGGAACATTGCTATCTTGGAGCCCTGCATGTTCTAAGGCTTGCAGAAATAAAGCACTTGAACCCCATGGCACATATGGAGCTACTGTTGTTTGTATCCCTAGGCTGCCTTCTGAATTGCCAGAGGTAGACCTTACACTTGTTCCTCAGCACTACCACGATCTTGCCGATGTTTTCTCTAAAACTAAAGCTTGTACCCTTCCCCCACATAGACCTTATGACATGGCAATTGACCTCCTTCCAGGGACCATGCCGCCAAGAGGCAGACTCTACCCACTATCTGTGCCTGAAACCAAAGCAATGGAGGAATACATCAAGGAATCGCTCAGTAACGGTTTGATACGCCCATCCACATCCCCTGCATCAGCAGGATTTTTCTTTGTGTCCAAAAAAGATGGTGGTCTCCGCCCTTGCATAGATTACAGAGGCTTGAACAAAATCACAGTCAAAAATAAGTACCCACTTTCCTTAATGTCTACTGCTTTTGACCTACTCAGAGGGGCGAAGATTTTCTCCAAGATGGACCTACGAAATGCGTATCATCTAGTCCGCATCAGAAGGGGGGATGAGTGGAAGACGGCTTTCAGCACTCCCAGTGGCCACTATGAATACAAAGTCATGCCTTTTGGTCTGTCTCACTGCCCTTCTGTCTTTCAGGCCCTAGTCAACAATGTGCTTAGAGAACTGATCAACAGGTGTGTCTTTGTATTTTTGGATGACATACTCATATTTTCTGAAGACATTGAGTCCCATGTTCTGCAGGTCCGTCAAGTGCTCAAACTTCTGCTGAAGAACCATCTGTATGTCAAGTTGGAGAACAGCCAGTTCCATGTAACAGACACATCCTTCCTAGGTTTCAAAATCTCTCCAGAGGGAGTCTCCATGGACCCTGGAAAGGTGCAAGCAGTGCTTGACTGGCCTGAGCCAACATCCCTGAAGCAGGTACAACGTTTATTGGCTTCTCTAATTTTTATAGACGTTTCATCCGAAACTTCAGTGACATTGCAGCACCCATCACAGCACTCACCCGGGGCCGATCCTCCAAGATCAAATGGACAACAGAAGCACAGACAGCCTTTGACTCCCTGAAAAGGCACTTCACCACTGCACCTATCCTACGGCACCCGGACACTGCTCTTCCCTTTGTGGTCGAAGTGGACGCCTCCAGTACAGGAGTAGGGGCAATCCTGTCTTGGAGATCTCCCCTGGATGATAAGGTCCATCCATGTGCCTTCTACTCCAAGAAGTTGACGCCCACCGAGCAGAGGTATGATGCAGGGGACCGGGAACTACTAGCCATTAAGCTCGCATTGGAAGAATGGAGACACTGGCTAGAGGGGGCTACTCATCAATTCCAAGTCCTAACTGATCATAAAAACTTGCAGTATCTGAAGGAAGCCAGGAGACTTAACCCCCGTCAGGCACGCTTTAACCGCTGTATGGTTTTATTGGGCTAACTCCTTTAACCTCAATAACTCCCCCTGCACAGGGTGCTGTCGACTGGTGAAAACAGTGTCTTACTTGATCAGCTTTCATTCAAACACTTTATTTTAGCCTCGCACAGCTAAAACACACTGGTCAGGTAGTCAACTGAAATGACAAAATGAAAATGAAAGCACTAACATAAACCTACTTATGTCATTAAGCGAAAGATATTACTACTAAATACACATTTATGAACAACTCACCAGCTCAGCTTCACCAGCTAAACAGCGCCATGCCAATAATAAACTGAAACTGAAACCACTGCACAATTAGTGTACTGAGAGGGCACGACCATGAGGGGCCGCTGCAAACACCTTAACATAGGCAAACTCCACACAACCGCTTTGACTTTATACTCACCTACAGGCCGGGGTCAAAGAATACCAAAGCAGACACCCTCTCCCGTCAGCACGACTGCAACGAAGGGACCGCTCCCCCAGAGAACATCATTCCCTAGAGCCGAGTGATCAGGCAAGTGTGTCTCGCTTTGGAGGAGTCCATCCGCCGGGCTCAGAGGACAGAACTGGACCCAGGGGGTGGGCCATCAGGATGCTTGTTCGTACCATCATCAATGCGCTCAGAGGTACTGAAATGGGGTCACAATGAACATTGGGTTGGGCACCCAGGGGAGCAACGAACATTAGCCTTCCTCCGCCGCTGTTTTTGGTGGCCTGATATGTCTAAGCAGGTCAGTGAATATGTTAAGGCCTGCACTGTATGCGCCACCCAAAAGTCTTCACACCAAGCCCCAGCAGGACTACTTCACCCACTTCCAATTCCCAGTCGCCCATGGTCGCACCTGTCCATGGATTTCATCACAGGGCTACCAGAGTCTGATGGCAACACAGTGATCTTTGTGATTGTAGACCGTTTCTCTAAAGCATCTCACTTTGTTCCTCTCCCCAAGCTACCCACAGCCAACGAGACAGCTGAAGTCGTCCTGAGGGAGGTGGTCCGGCACCATGGAGTCCCAGCTGATGTGGTATCTGATCGTGGCCCACAGTTCGTGTCCAGGTATTGGAAAGCCTTCTGGTCCCTCTTTAATACATCTGTCAGTCTCTCTTCAGGATTCCACCCCCAGTCTAATGGGCAGACTGAGAGGATCAACCAGGAGCTGGAAAAGTACCTGCGCTGTGTGGTCTCAGACAACCCAAAGTCCTGGAGTAAAATGCTTCTTTGGGCAGAGATTGCCCATAACCAACTGGTCTCCACCTCCACCGGTATGTGTCCATTTGAAACCCAATATGGTTACTTACCCCCATTCTTTCCCTCTGAGCAGCCCAAAGTCAATGTCCCCTCTACTGAAGCTGCTGTGGCTAGATGTAAGCAGGCCTGGAAACGGGCCCGGGCAGCCCTGAAGCGCTCCTCAATGCGTGCCCAGCGCCTGGCCAACCGCAGGAGAAGGGCGAACCCATCTTTCAGGACTGGCCAGAGGGTCTGGCTGTGCACGCGAGACCTTCCTCTGCGTGTCCAGTCCAAGAAGTTCAAACCACGCTACATTGGCCCATTCAGTGTAGTCCGGCGCATAAACCCAGTGGCCTACCAACTTGCTTTGCCCAGGTCTCTTCGGGTGAGCCCAGTTTTTCATGTTTCTCTGCTGAAACCAGTCTTAACATCTCCTATGTCTCCTCCCACCCCCCCACCTCCGCCTCCCCGTCTTCTGGCAGATGGCCCGGTGTACACGGTCAAGCACCTTCTGGACTCTCGACGGGTGGGCCGAGGGGAGCAGTTCCTGGTCGATTGGCTCGGCTATGGTCCAGAGGAGCTCTGCTGGGTGCCATCGCGCTACATCGTGGACAAGTCCCACATCCGTGGAGAAGATTTGTTTTGAGTACTTACCTGAGTTATTGTTGATGAAGATTTGTGAAGAGAAAAATAAATCCAACTCACTAAAACTGATCTTTTGTCTCCTGCATTAGTGCTCTCTGATAGTATTGTAACAATAAATGAAACATTTATTTGTAGTACATAACATTTTGGGCACAAAAGATTCCCTCAAAACTTACTCTGGTGTCTTTGTAAGATCATCACTTTTAGATGCAACACTCAAATCTTCCCTAATGTCCCCATCATCCTCAATGACAATGGGGGCTTACAACTGGGTATACGTTCTGCAACAACAAATATGTAATGAGACAATGCACCACACTTTCTTTACACCTTGAAACTTGTATTGTGATCATAAAGTTAGGTTCACAAAATCATCTGAAATCCAAAAATAAATCCGACCTGTAGAATGTGATGTCTGTTGTATTTGTGGCAAGGGTTGCATCTGTAAAACTAATAACTGATTATTAATTTAGGTTATTTATCCTGTGTAATGATATAAAAATTATGGGCAGATAAACCCAGTACCTTGACGCACTCTTTGTTGTCCTTCCAGAACTGCCCTCCAAAGGGTTATCAGTGTCCGAAATAAATATCTAAGAAAACCATAAATATATATCAAAAATGTACACAGAATATAATCCCAGTTGTTGTACAAATAGACCTCACCAGCTACAGCTTTTTTTCACCCTGCTTTCACAAATAATACAGAAACACTATGACATGGAACATCAATCACAATCATCTTATGTTGGTGAAATATTACACATTTTAACACCGATTATAGCCAAGGAAATTAGTAAATCCTACCTCTTCCATAACACCCGGATCAGGTGTAAGACAGAAGTGCTTTGAAACAAAAATAGTCAAGGATTCAAGAATAATATCTGCCATAATCTTTGAGTCAACTTAAAAAAAAAAATTGTTACATTGATTGGTACATTGATCTCAGTACCCTTCTTACAATTGGTGGTTACAAGATATATTTAGAATGTATTACTCTGACTATAAATGAGAAGTCATACCTCTACAACATTTTTGTTGTATATCTAAAAAAGCATGTTAAAATCAAATAGTAAAAGATGAAAATAACTGATAATTGGCTTTGGAAATCCAGTGACAGCTGTTTAAAGAGTAGATCAACAGTTTGTTTTTACAACAAATAAAAATACCAGTTGTCAAAAGAAGACCGTATTACCTTTTTTTCTCTGCAGTATTTTTGGTGTACTTTTATGGCCAGGTTCCCAGGGCTGAAAAAATAAGGTGAAGCGTCAAATCATAACAAATTATTATCATTCCTCCATCCATCCCCCAAAAATTTATTTCAAAACATTATGATTTAACATTGAAGTTGATCATTTGAACATTGATATTTCTTATCAGTCCATCTTTGACTAAGTAAATGCTGGCGCGTTGCCACATTTGAAGAGAGAGAGAGATTACCGCATGGCATTTCAGAAAATGTGTACACAATGGGGTGGATATGACATCCCAGTGACTTTGACCTCTAAATTCTCTTAACAATTGTAAGTCCAGTTAAACCCTTGTAATAAAAATGACACTTTTACAAGTTTTTCCCGCAATATATTGATTTCATGACAATGGGACAGCAAATGCCAAAGTTACTTTGAATCAAATCAGTCTTTGTAAGTAAACCTTTTTGCAAGTTTAAAAGAATTACCTATAGAAAACTTTACATAACAGCAATATATGTGCTCAGGCGAACAACTTGAAAACATGACTATAGATACTAAACAAGCTGTAAAAGTTCATTTGAGTCCAGACATGGCATTTTTTACACTTTTGTCCATTGTCAAAATTCCCCACTTGGAATTTTCAATAATATTTCATTTAATCCAGACTCAAACCATTTCAGTAGTTGTAGGAACACCTGATAGATAACATTTATTAAAATAATTCTGATTTGTCTCATGAGTCGACATGTGAGACCTCTAAAAGACACATTCCATGGCCACCAGAACTAATTTGCATCCCCCTCAACCCACGGAGGATACTCTCTGTCACCATTAAAATGACACTTTAAATTCCACAGCATGACTATGACCAGACAACCAGAGGGTCCTTTTGAGAACAACAAAGGGACCTCTCTTTAAAACACCCAACGCAGATCATAAGGGCAGGAAGTCACTGACAGGCCATCGTAAAATTGACTAACTGGACCTCTCTCCTCAGCCATTTTCTCTGACCCATTGGTCACAGGAATGTGTGACCCCTCCAGAGTGGACCAAATTCAATGTGATACAAATGTCCATGTCTTCATTTGTGTTCATTTGTCCTCATGTATTAGCCAATCAATCAATGTGATGACATACTCTGTGTGCATTAGAGAAGAAGTTTGTTTATCTTCATCTTTACTGTTTAAGTTTTCTGTTACTGACTAAAGTTGTCTGTCTGTTATCAGTCCCAACTGACTGCCATCCTTCAATACCCACTTGGTGACACTGATTTTGAACAAACAGGTTAAAATTGATAATTATCTTGTAATTATTGATTATTTCTTAGTTTCTATCCAATTTCTCTCCCTCTGTGCCAAAGTTCAAAAGTATTCCAGGATTCCTTTCCTCCTCTCCTGTCTCTGGGTCCCTCCTTCCATGTGAGATAATTAAGCGCAGCAACATATAATGACGTCATAAGGAAGTTACCATCTTGACTTTAAAAGCACAGGAAAGTTTGGTCTCTTCTCTTTTTCTGCTCTTCTGCTCTTCTACACTTCTGCTCTCTTCTGTCTCTTCTTCTCATTTTTTTTTTCTGAGACCTTACACGTGGTCTCTCTTGGACTTGTTTTTCTTACCTAAGCTTAAATTTTCTTAGAAAGTTTTTGAACCTTCTTTTTCTAGCCTAATTTTTCATTTTTTGTTATCAAGGCCTTTTCCTCAGTAAAGCCACGTCTCTTCTTTTAAGCCGTTAAACATTAAAATTTTTTTTTTTTTTTTTTTAACTTTCTGCCGTTTTGAATTTTTACTTATTTTAAACCATTTTGGCTGTTGACTTTAATGTTGGCATTTCCGAGGGGCCATCGGTAATTCGCCTTACTCTGCTGCAAGCCTGAGGTCATTTTTAATTCAAGACCTGAGCCAAAGCCTTTTAAACGCCAAATCCGAGCCAGAACGACTCCTGCCGCCCAGCCCGCCTGCATCCGGACCCGCGGTTCTGTGTCCAGGTCGCCTGCGCATCCAGTGTCTTCCTGCCGGCTGACCCAGCTTCCAGCGTCAGCTCCAGCGTGCACACGCTCATCAAAAGGGCGTTCGTGAGACCCTGCTTCTCCTGCGACCCACGCCGCTGCCAGGCGCGTGCCCCGAGAGACGACCGCCCGCAGATCCAGCGACCTCCACCCGCGTCCACGCGCAGCTGTCTGACTGACACTTCCAGGCATCAAAGTAGGAAAATGTTCATTTGGGTTGGGGTGGAGCTTTTATTTTGAATTAAGAATCCCCTCTAAGTTTTAATAAGTGATAATTCATACTTTAACGTTCAATTCCTTTTCAATCAATTTGTGCCAGTCCTTCCCATTCACAGTTGTCTTGTTATTGAAAACTCTTTAACTTCACCTTTCTGTTTGTCTTAATGAATTAACAGACTACGACATAAGAATAAAACATTTATTTAGTTCAGACACGTGTGGCTTTCTGTTTCTAGAACTTATGATTTTCAGATATGAGTCAAATTAATCATATTGTTAATTAATTAATAATTAACGGTCAATCGTCCAAATTTAGTGGTTAATTACTAGTCAAGTACTGCTGGGCTTACTAGTAATCTGATTATCCAGCAGTGGTGCCCTAAAACGAGTAAGGTTATGGTAATATTTGATATTTATTAATTATTGCTGGTCAAACTGTAATAGTTGTCAAATTCACCTAATCTTCCTACATAGTCAAACAAATACACACACCAGTGAATCAGCATGCTCGAATTCAGATGTACTTTTGCTTCTAACGTGGATTTCATCATCTGTGTCAGATGTGTATTCATGATCTGTGCCAAAGCAACAAGTGAGGGACATTTTGATTGCCTTAGATTATAACTGTTTAATAAAAACTCCTGAAAAACACGGCCACTTACATTTCTCATAATCTCTTCTTGGACAGATGAAGAAAATAATCCGATTATTCTGCTTCCCTACTTCCGTTCTGTATATTTTCAGAGTGAATGGTTTAGAAGTTCCAGGAATGTGACGTACTTCAGATTTGTCTGGGTATATTAGGACCATCTTGGAGGTCAGTGTTGAAGTCAGTCATCTTCTTCACTGCCAACTGATGCAGTCCTGCAGCATCAATGTCTGGCTCAACAATCAGTGGTAGAGTTCTAACCAGTAGTGATGTTTCGTTCGCGAACGATACGGCTCTAAGAGCCGGCTCTTTTAAGTGAACGATTGGAGCCGGCTTCATAATGGGAGCCGTTTCAAGATCCTATTTTGGGAGCCGTTTTTTTTCTTCACTATATTGCTTTCTCTCTGCCTCCCTGTCGTTGTGCTGCTGCTCTGCAAGTGCCACAGAGCCAACAGTTTTTTTTCCCACGTCGTTTTTTGTCCTGTGTGTCCTGTCTCACAGACAGTCATTCTCAGCAGCCAAGAAGCACACACGACAGAAAGAAGGGCAGTCACTGTTGTGTGAGAACTGAAGGTGTGAAAATGACTGACAGAAAACGGAGTAAGATCTGGACTCATTTCAATGCTACATCGAACTCCAGGGCAGAGTGCAGACTCTGAAAAATCAGCATTTCCTATTGTGCAGGCTCAACCAACAACCTGCACAGACACATGCGGACATCTCATGCAGCGGTATTGCTGGAGGAGTCGTCGAGGTCAGAAAAGGAACCACAGCCTTCTGACAGCTCAAATGCAACAGCTGCAGCTGCCTTACAGCAAGAGTGCTTGGTGCCGAGGGTCGCGAGTTCGAATCCCGGTCCGGGCACTTCTGTATGGAGTTTGC
>JAOWBC010003916.1:0-12389 GCA_028566105.1 Hypoplectrus providencianus
CATCCATTGCCCTGCTATACCTCACTGTTCACCACAAAGCCTTCAGGCTGCCATGCAGCTGGTCAACATCCAGACACTGGCCTTCACACCACCACACACACTCCCCTGGAAGGTCTACCTGTACACTCATGCTTTGCACACACAATGTGGCTACAGACCCCGCAGCACTCTTATAGTTGGTGAACTACTGTACACCGGAGAGCCGAATCAGAGGGTGGTAAGGAAAGGTGTGGATGACGGAGAGCTGGCGGAGAGCAGAGGAGAAGAGTGTGTGAAAGAGGATGCCACCCCTAATGGGCTGGGTGGGAGCGAGCTGATGAGAAGAGATGGAGAAGAAGTAAAAGTTACTCTTAAACAGCAACCAAGAGATGATGAAGCTCTGAAGGGGTTTCTCTCCGTCCTGACCACTGTGCTGCACACACTGTCCTCAGAGGGGAACTAAATATGTCTAAGGCACACACACATACAAACGCATGTCACTGCACATCCTAAAGACTCTCTGCCCTCTGTCTACATATAGCCCCAAAGCAATGGCTAAAATGCTCTCCCTACACAGCGTTTTCCTCACTCTGATTTGTCAGGCCCAGATTGGATTTCAGGAAACCACAGACAGAGTTGTTTGAATGAGTGACTCAACCGCTTTTACCTTGCACCTTTTTAAGTACATTCTATCAGCTGAAATAACAAGGAAGTGAAGTCTTTGCAGGAGGAAAACATAATTTAACATGACCGCACTCAGTCAGTAAGCTTTAGATGCTATTTGTTCCACTGCCATAATAAGCTGATTAGAGAATAGTTCAGGTTCATATAGAGGCACATTTACAGATAAACACATGAACTGATGGAAGGGTCCTTGAAATTGAATTATATTGTGTATTTTAATGTTTGTGTAAGTTACAGCAGTGAGCTAATATCAGAGGCTTTCAGAGGTCTAGCTTAGCCCTAACCGTTGAATGTTAAGTTGATTTGATTTAACCAATTTCTGTGTATTTTAGAGGCTGTCAGGAATGAAGTGAAACTAATAAACCTTTAGGATTCCTCCGAAATTGTTTTGATGTTTGTCCAGTTTTATTTGACAGTTGATTATAGACGCATACATACCTGCTGGCATTGACTATAATAATGGTGCCTTCTATTACCGAGCGGCTGAGTAACGCTGACGAAACACCTGGCTCGTGTCACGCCCATACTCGCGCGCCGTGATGGAAGAACGGGCAGGCTTAAAACAAAGGGGATGTTCTCACTGGTCGACAGGTCTCCAATGGTTATATATAAACTGTAGTTCCGTACTGAAAGGTGCGAGTCGCACTTTGTACTCTCTTAATGCCTTCAGTGGATTTTCCGGGCCTTATAAGTATAATATCAAGGCGCGTAACCCCGTGACTGCTGCGCGCTCAAGTCTGTGGCACAGGGAGGTAAGAGCACAAGCTGGAAATAAGTTTCTATTTTAACAGCAACGCTACATTACTGACATCTGACCGGCCATCTGGCTTTACGTGCACTGACTGTAGCCCGTATATGTAGCTGTTTTTTGTTTGTTTGTTGTTTTGGTCTGCGGACAATTAAAAGTGAATAACTTGTGTCTTACATGTAAAACTACTTTTATTAATTTAAAAAAAAAAAAAAAAATAGGCAGAGGCGATGTCTACTGTCTGTCTGTCTTTAAAGCGCTACTGTTGGACAGGCTTCAGTTCATGGCTTTAGTTTGGATACGTTTTGAAATAAATCGTGTGGACAGGATGTCCCACGCAGACAGACCTGTTGTGGAAAAAATGCTTCATATCCACTCCGAACAAGCGGTTTGGAGATAACGTATGATAAACGAGGAGGCTTACTTTGGAATTTGTTGGCTAAACGAAGACTTGAACTTGAACATCTTGTTTGACCAGCACTGTGAGTGCCAGCAGGAGGAATGCTTTGACCAGAAAATAAACGGATTATTTGAATTCATCCGACCACCGCGACTTCTGAGTGAAGGGGCTGGCAGGCAGTAATCAGGGCAGAGGGGATCGCCTTTCTTCACTAAATATAACTCCGAGGTGACATTTAGTGTGATGTTTAAACATTACTTCCTGTAAAACTTTGTCCGTTTCATATTTTGGCAACAGAGCCAGAAGAAAGAGCCAGAACCATTGCAACTAGAGAAAAGAGCACACAATCCCAAAAGAAATATGAATAAAAAACAACTTTGATATAGGTGTTATTATTATTATTATTATTATTATTATTATTGTTGTTGTTGTTGTTGTTGTTGTTGTTGTTTTTGTTGTTGTTATATCTATTGACAATACATTGCTAATATCTATGTGATTCTCTGAGATGAATGTCTTTTGGTTAATACCGTTTTTGGATGATTTCATCTATTGTACTGTTTTTTACTACATCAGATGGTTAAACCTTTTTAGATACAACATTTCCCACCTGAGAATAATTCAGTGTCACTTCTTTGAGATGAATAAATGGAACTAGGTTTTTTTGTTTAAAATATTTCCCATTTGATTGCAAAAGCATGTCATGAGAACTTTAGCTGTCACCAGCCTTCATTTTTTTCCCCTAAAATATGTTTTAACATAAGAAATTGCTTAGTCTCATATGTTGTCTGAATGCTGTAAACTTTATGCACATCAACCGTGATTAACCTCATATAACCCTGTTATTTGACTCTTTTACACTGAAATTTGTTTGGGTTGAGGTTTTTGCAAGAAGAAGCCGTAACGTCATATTACATTTTGAAGAATATATTGCATGGCATCTTCCTCAAAACACTGGTATGATGTCACTTCCTCATTGGTGATGTCACAGGGATTGATCCATTATCTTTACATAGAGTTAATGTTTGTTTGTTTTTTTATATTCAATGTAAATAGATTGAACACACACACACACACACACACACACACACATATATATGTGTGTGTTTGTGTGTGTGTGTGTGTGTGTGTGTGTGTGTGTGTGTGTGTACTTTTGGGCTTTAAAATGTTTTTTTTAAGTTAATGTTAGGAAGAGAAAAGTAAACTGATTACATCATTGCAGCCCTCAACAGACAATCCAGGCTAACCTGTTACTGTGTCTGAACCTTCTAAAACATTCATTAACTATTAGCTGAATTATTTACCATTGCTGACTGAGTTACACACCAGTACAATGAAGTATCCTCTGTGTGTGTCATGTATGTATGTATGACAGGAAATGCGACTACAAACAAAGAAGGGGATCTGCCGTGTTTTGGCCCTGCTGCTTCTCTTTGGGGGTTTTTTCTTCATCTGCCCTTGGAACTTCCTCACTGCTTTGAATAGAGAGACGTGCGGACCAGTAAGGCTCACTTTCAGTTCATGAAATGCAACGGTTACATTCTAATTGCTTCCAGTAAACAGCATATACATTCAGGTCAGGTTTCCCTGGGTGTGACTACACAAGCAGGCATTGGTAGAGCTGTAATCGCAATGCTCTTGCTTTATAAAGTGCCGAACATCAAAGGTGGTTTTATGATCCTCTAGGAGTGGAAAGCAGTATCATAACTCTTGATAACAAACTTGTTATAGGAATTGTTATTTGAAAAATACATGTATTTGTTTTTGCAGGGCCAGACAGGAGCACAGAATGGGTTCTTTTGGCAAGCAGAGAGGTCAGTTAACAAGCAGTCCTGGGTCGAACAGGGAGAATACCTGCCACTTAATGTGTCATATCAGCTGCTTGCCGGAGCACCAAGCAATCAACAGAGTGAGTGACGCACTGTATTTGCCTCTTATCTGTCAGGTTAAAGTTAAATTGATGTGTTACTAACTTTGCTACCTTTGTGCCAAAGTTAATTTTCTAGCTGCTGTCTACTTGTAGCAACCAGACATGTGAAAGCTGAAATAAAAAGTTATCTGTTATTAAGCGTAGGTAACAATTTCTAGCGGTGTGAGGTATAAATATATGCATCAGATATTCAGCTCAATATTCTGAATTTTTATGAATGCAATGTCTAGTTACAGGGCTCTTCATAGCCTCTTCTTCAATTTTCTTTTTGGGAATGGTAGACTCCCATGTTTTATCCTTTAAACACATTAGTGTAGTAGTATTGTAGTAGTATTGTATATATTACTGAACTATGGGACCATGAATGAGGCGCAATAATTATTTTTTTTATTTAGATAGATATTTATTTGTTTATTATATCATTTTAATAAATCTGCATCATTGCAGGTACACATCTGTGCATTTGCACAAGTATGATTAGCAATACAATGCATATTGTGTATGTTGTACATTGTATGTGTTTTTGGATGTAGAGGATGTAGATTTTAACAATGCAAAAGCCACAAAACAAATGCATTAGCCACAACGGAAGTGAGCAAGAATGAGTGTGGCTTTGTCCAAAATGATTCACTCATTCACAATCCCCTAAACAGCTACGAGGGATGGCGTAGTGAACTCAGTGATAAAATTAAAATCACATTGGACACTTACTTCCATACTAATTTTCCTATTCAGTTTAAAACAATCTTGCTTTGCATAATTAAAACGAGCCAGATGGGCTGGTAGACTATTCAAAATATATACAGACATGCATTTTTTTGTTGATTAGACATTGCACCAGAGCCATTGTGTTGGAATACACAAGTGTTTTCAATTTTTTTCTCTCACCACAACACATATATATAATACTGTGACTATTGACAACACATCAGCAGCCAATCAGGAGTCACAAAGTGCTTCCGTGTTGGGGGGAGTAGAGCAGACATTAGTTGATGGGAGTGGTGGGAAAGGCAGTTCTCTTCAGTGTCCTGAGTCACGAGAATCTGTTCTTTGAAAGATAAGTGCAAAAGATTTGTTCACTGGATCGTTCAGTGCTTAACCAGAGCTACAGTATCACTGAATCAGAACAAACTGAACTGAAAATGTATGTTTGTGAATAAGCCAATGAACTGAGAATTTAGTTGGATATAGCTACTGCTATACCAAACAGATTTTTTGCAGCATTTAATTATTACTAATTAAATACAGTAGTTGGCAATACTTCCTTCTTTGAGACATTAGAGAGGGAAAACGGGGTGAACACACAGGGCTCTGTCCACTGGATCAGTACGTTCAGTGAACATATCACAGACTAGGGATGGAACGGTTCACAGAATCCACGGTTCAGTTCGGTTCACGGTTTAGTGGTCACGGTTTTCGGTTCGGTTCGGTATATGTTGAATATTAGGAAAATCAATTATGTCTTGTATAATCTGGTTAAAAACTGACCTTTTCACCTCCCATTGTGATGTAATGTAATGGGCTATCACAGTCAGGAAACTTTGAGTAGCCCTGGAGGTCCATCCATCAGTACTTAGTGCTACAGAGGCTGTCAGACAACTCTTAACTATTTCTTGTTGGGTCTCTAAAGTGCAACAATTACCATGTTGCTGAAATGTTTACGGGAAGGGATTTTAAATCGTGGCTCAAGTGCTTTAATCAGAACTGATTCCTGCCCCCCCACTATGGAATAAGGCTGCTTATCCTCGGCTATGAAATAACCCACTCCTTTAGTATTACATGAGGCTGTTAATGAGCCGCGGTGAGTCCCTACAGTCGCCTTCCTCCCACTCCTCCTCGCGCTACTAATTGTCTCACAGGTATGTCTCGGCAGGTGGGCTGCAATGTTGGTCGTGTTGTGTTACTGTAAACAACACATGTAGCAAAATGCTTGCACACTGTCGCACTTTTGTCCACAACTTTTTTTTCTCTTTTTATCGCCTTCCTCGTCGGTCACTCTAAATGCAAAGTGATCCCATACAGCAGACCTATAAAGTGCTGCTGGCGCATCATCTAACTGTGACTCTTTACCACTCACCGTACCCACACAATTCTCCAAAACAACGGACCTAATGCGCTATTTGTATTTGCTACACCCGGTTACGCTGCTTCGCTTCTTTTACAGGAAATGTCAGTTCCCTTGAGAGGGAGAGAGGGAGCTCTAGGGCAGAATGTGGTGGTAGTACAGTACACCTATTAAAATGGTTGGTTACTATCTGTAAAATACGAAAAGAAGAAGAAAAAGAAAAAAGAGGTCTGGATTGATGGGACTGAGCAACTCCCTCCTCACGCTACTTGATTAGTTGAATCATCCCAACATGATTGAAAACAAAACATTAATTACTTAGATTTTAAAACCAGTTGATAATATGCTGATATGAAGCAGGCCTGAGGTACCTTCCTGCAGCTGCTGCATGTCTTCCTGTCTCTGCCTTCCACTCTGTCACTATCAAATGGAGCATAAATTGACCCCAAAAACATCCATTGTAGCTAAGCTTAAACCTTCTAAGCCAGCACACGTTTCTGCCTTTACCTGTTTCAGGGTATCTAGCAATCGGACTGTCATCGGTGAAGAGGCAAAAGGGCAGTTATCTCATCCCCACCCTGCGCTCCCTGTTCTCGCAGTCATCTCCTGAAGAGCGCTCATCCATGGTGGTAGTATTGCTGTTGGCAGATTTTGATCTCAGCTGGAGAAACTCTACAGTGAGGGAGATTAAAACTGAATTCACTTTGGAGCTGGAACAAGGCCAGCTTGTGGTGCTCCATGTTCCTCAGGATGTGTACCCTCCTCTGACAGGTGTAGTACACATGTGCTCCTACTCGTGTACTAAATAACTACCATTCATGTATCAGTGTTTTTGTGATGCTCTAATGCTGATATAGGTTTTTCTGGTTTCCCCCGCAGGTCTAAAGAGGAATTACAATGATCCTGCTCAGCGGGTGACGTTCCGCGCCAAGCAGAACCTGGATTACTCCTATCTGATCTACTACTGTGCCAGTCTTGGCCAATACTATCTACAGCTAGAAGATGACGTCTTCTCTGCAAAACAGTTTGTGTCCAGCATCAAGAATAAAATTAATGAGCAAGAGGCGAAGAAGACCACCTGGGCAATGCTCGAATTCTCAGCCCTTGGCTACATTGGGAAACTCTACAAATCAGCTGATCTCCCGCTCCTGGCCCGATTTCTTTTCCTATTCTACCAGGAAATGCCCTGTGACTGGCTGATGGCTCGCTTCCGAGATTTGATGACTCAGAAAGGGCCAATCATCTTCAAACCTTCGCTGTTCCAACACATGGGAACTTTCTCTTCATTTCAAGGAACGTATAACAAACTAAAGGACAAGGACTTTGAGGAGACATCGTATACCAATCCATCAGCAGAGGTTTATTCTGATATGTCCACCTACAAGAGTCATTTCCCCAAACTGGCCTGGGAGAGTGGAGAGGGATTTTTCTGGGGACGATCCCCGGAAACTGGAAATTTCCTGACTGTGGTTTTTAAAAATCCTACAGTTGTGACAGAAATATATGTAGAAACAGGGTCGGGGGGCAAAGACCTCCTGGAGTCGGCTCAGGTGGAGCTTGGACATGATGTGATAAGCACAACGAAAGGGGAGAAGAGTTGTGCTGAGTTCCAGTCAGTGGGAAGGTTAGAGAATGGGAGGTTTGACGTGCAAGAGGTGGACAAAAAGTACAACTCTGCCTCCAACTGTCTGAGGATAAAAGTCACAGAGGGACAGAAGGATTGGGTGATGATTATGAAAATCAGGATTCAAACAAAGCAGAGTACACCTCCACAGCAAGCCTAGAAGGGACTTCCTTTCAGATCAGTCACTTGTCTTTATTTGACATGCTGGACCAATGCTGGACATGTGACTTCTGTGCCTTGTTTATCAGTTGGGAAACCCCCCCCAAAAAATCATGTCACCCACATGTCATCTTAGCATGGCAGGTGGGTAACTTGAAGTATTAACCCTGACATCCATCAACATGAGGACAGACAGCACTACAGGGGGGTAAACACTTGGGATCGCTGCCATACGCCATTAGTATTACACTCTGTGATAACTAAGAATAAAGAAACTGATGAAGTGATTCGGGTAGGATTTCATGGGACAAGTGTATATTATATATTTTCCATTCAAATTACACTGTGCATAATTTAAATTTATCTTCTTTTTTTTTTTTTTTTTTTTTTTTTTTTTTAATCAAGCTGCAACATTTTCCCATGCTGTTCCTTGATTTTGTCCACTAATGTGAAACATTCTGTTGACTACATTTTTATTTTTTTGATGAGAACTGAAACAGTATGAGAAGTGTTGCTGCTCTCGTGTTGTTAGAGGACTTTGCTGATGCAACAGCAAAATGAAACAGATTTGCTTCAAAATGTCTCATAGACTCATAGAGACTTGCAATGCCTGACAACCTCAGGTTCTGTTGGCCTTTAGATGCATTTCAACTGGAACATTTTAGAAGCAGCTGGCATGTCTGGAATATCCTGTTCACATTAGGCCATGCCATATCCCATTTTGGTTCATTTGTGATATTTCATTGGCGCTGGCAAGTAATCTGGCTCAACCAGTGACTCATTTACGCTGTCTCAGAGCAAGCTAGCATTCCGAGCATATTGCTATGGTTCAGAGATTCAGTAGGGTGTGTCATTCTCAGTTCATCACACAGATGCTTTTTTCCCTTTTCAACATACACTTGCATTCACACCAAAGAGAAGAGCTTGAACAAAAATATGTTTACAACGCACACAAATGTGTGACTTCATTCTCTTATGAGGACGCCAAAATTTACTACACTATTTCTTCACATGGCAAATACTAACTGCGCCAATACTGTTGTGAATGTGGTGTACAGCCCCTTTAATAACTTCACATAGTGATATCAGTCCCAACAGGTGTTCCCTCTCAGCCTCTGAATACTGTCCCAGGTACCATCAGGAACCTGGGGTCCATCATGAGCCAGCTCAACAGCTAATTGAATATATACATCACATTTCACGCCCAGATGACAGAAATGATAATAACTTCCAAAACCTCTGGCTTAATAAATCTGATGAAAATTTCTACCTTTGTGTGTAAACAAATTTTAGGCATCTTGCCCCATGTGTTGGATGTTTTTATGGTTTTGCCTTCACAAATGACACTAGTAAGCCTGAAAAACCCTTTGCATGGTATGTCAAATACAGTATGCCAAGATGTAAGGAGATCTTACTGTATGCAGTCACATTCTGTCTATTCTGTGTTTAACTGTTTGTCTTTTTCTATTCAACTTCTCTGAGAACGTTGTAAAACTGGAGTCAATTTCCTTGTATGTTGCTCACATACTTGTGGCCAGTAAATCTGACTCTGATTCTAGTATTTCTCAGTATTCTGTCCTGTAATCCTCTACGCAGATTATTTGTGAGCTGCATGTGTAAATGTAATACTGTGTAAGCACAGCTGCAGTTTGCAGTAGTGATAGGCGGTTAAGAAGATGTGAGGTTAAATCAACCAAACCCACGAGCACCTTGGCGAATGAAAAATGATCAAATTGAAACCATAAAAGAGGTCAAAGCCACACAAGAAAACCTCAATAAGGCAATTTAACAAAAAATATTATTTGAAGAAAACCTGTTATAGGCTTTACCTTGTTGACCTATCATGATTTGTAATTAACAACCAGTTTGTCTAAAATAACTAAACACTAGGACAGATTGAAGGCATTTTTTTATTTTGAATTTTTTTTTTTTACTTGTAATTGTTTTCTTCTTAATACACATATGTGCCTGTTGGGCATACAACAGACATACAACTATAAAATACACATAACATGACATAAACATAACATGACAAGGGAGGATTGGGAATTAAGTGGAAAAAAAAAACAAAAAAAGCAGCAGAATCAACATTAGTACATCCTATCTAAATATATAAGGATGCTGCTCGAGACATAGGGAAAAAGTTAAAAATCACATCATAATAAAGGTTTGGTCTCATCTTTGCGATCTATATGAAATCAGGTCTTACAGTTACCACATAGCTGAGCCATTTTGACCAATTCTCTTCAAAAATATCCATTTGGTTCCTCAGTTTAAAGGTAATTCTCTCCATGACATATGTATTGTAAATTACATCAGTCTATACTTTTATTATTGGTTTCTCTTTCTTTATCCATTTTCTGACCAGAGACTTTTTACACCCCACTAAGTCCATCAAAATCGTATAAGTACATGACTTTGAAGTTTAGAAACATTTTCCTTCTAAAAACAGTCTCCAGGACCCCGAGAATCTCTTTCCAAAATGGAGCCACAGAGGGGGAAAAAAATGTGAAATGTGAAAATCATTTGTTAGAGTATCCCCACAGGACCTAAATGGTATCCCCACCATTTTAACAGAATCTTTACGAGAACTGATATTCAAATAGGTGGTTATATTCCATCTATTAATATCCGCTATAATTAATTTTTTGAGGGGCTATAATTAATTTCTCCTAGTTTTGATATATCTAAAGGCAATATAATTCCCAAGTATTGTATTGAACTTTTGTCCCAGTCTAGATGGAGGTTCAAAATGAAAACCTGAGTTTTTTCTCTAATTAAGTTTAACTTGAATAAGATCCGTATTCATCTAAAATAGACATTAGCTCCAGCAGAGATTCTGTTGGGGTTGAAAGGCTAACAGGCTCGTCATCCGCCAACAGGGACAGTTTTTGTTCACCTGCTGCCATGTTTATACCTGAGTTTGTTATTCTGCCTAATCCACTGTGCCGCTGGTGTTAAGAGTGAGGAGGTATATCACATTTAATGAACTGGTTTGTTGAGAAAGGTTGGTGGTTATGCTGCACAAGGTGGGGTTGTCCGATAGGCTCAAACGCACCACTTGAGGAGGCACGCAGACGGCCGTGATTATAAATGAGGCTCAGGTGTGCTAATAAGCAGAGAGAGCACACTGGCGACCGGCTGAATACCTCGAACCTCGTGTGAGAAGAGACGCCAGCTCCGAAGCTGCCACACTCCACTTCTTTTCCCCACCAGTCACGCTTATTTTTGGTTCCTCCATTTTTAATAACAATAACTGAACAGGAGAGCAAGACGGGGCTTGTCGCTCACGTGAGCTGGATCGAGCTATCGGACCTGCGGACCGGTGAGCTAACCCCTTCCTTCTCTTCGGCAACCAGTTCATCCTCTCTTTAGTTTTTCCCCCTTCTACCCGCACTCCAGGTTAGGGCTGACCACGAACAATTATATCCCTAGACATAGTCGGTCCGTAACACTCGTTGGATGAAAATTGCAAATAAGATTGGGTTTAGGGGGCAGCCCTGTCTTGTTTATCTCTCCAGCAAAAAGGAGTCAGTGAGCTCCCTGCTGATTTTTAGTTTAGCTGATGGTTTATCATAGAGGGCTTTTAGTGTATCAATGATTACTTGAATGAAACCAAATTTTTCCATAGTATTAAATAGCAACTTCCATCTGACAGTCAAAAGCCTTTTCAGTGTCTAAACCAACCAGCACCGTCTGTGTTTTATTTGAATCTACATGTCTGATAATTTGTAGAGATTTTCTAATATTGTCGTGTGTCTGACGTGCTAAGACTAAACCTGTTTTTATCCACATTAATTATTCAGGATAGAATTTTCTCCAGTGTCTTTGCGATAATTGAAGTAAATAATTTATTACAGTCTAAGTGATAAAATAGCTTCTTTCCAGGATGCAGGGGTTTCCCCTTTAGTCAGAACCCAGATAAAAGTTTTTTTATAATGTAGGCATCAGAGCCTCCTTGAGTTTCCTAAACCACACTGCACTGAATCCGTCTGCGCCTGGGACTTTATTAACTTTGAGTCTTGAGATAGCTGAGAAGGTTACTTCTTTGGACATTTGAGAGACTAATCATTTTTCTTCCTCCTTGAGGTTTTTAGTCACTATTGACTTGAAGTTGTGAATATAATTTCGCATAATATGCTATAAAACAGTCTTGAAAGTTGCCCAATTAGCAGCCTTTTTTATTTATTTATTTTTTTATTTTTTTTTTAATACCAGTAATTATTTGTGTCTTGAGCAATCTGTTCTTTTTCTACTGACAACACATTACACTGCCATCTTCTGACCAAAGTGGGTCTTTGTTTATTTCCTTCAGACTAGCTTTTTAGCTATCTGCACTTTCCTTGATGCAACATTTAAATGTTTCCCTTCAAAATTCAACCAGAATTTAATGGAAACACAGCTTTTGACTGTTAACCAAATGTGGAGACAGATATGTGAGGGCAGTATTTGTCCTTCTTGTCTTACTGTAGGTCCTGGAGGTCCTGAGTAGCCTCTTTTCCCCCATAGGCCCTGGGTGTCCTGGCATTCCTTGAAAACCCTGTAAAATATAAAGAGATGAATCTGTGAAGCGGCAGACAGACGACTAAACATGGGATCCATACATACCAACAGACTACCTACATACCTACCGACAGCCCTCTGGAGCTTTCGACCACTCTGAGGCTTCACACCACTTCACATAACCTTGTTGCTGCCGAGCCTGACTTGCTCTCATAGGATTTTGACATTTTATCTGACAAGGTTTGATGTGTTTGTTGTTGTTGTCAGCTGGTTGTTGTTTGTCCCTCTTTTATAGTC
>JAOWBC010003917.1:0-12386 GCA_028566105.1 Hypoplectrus providencianus
TCACAAATTCTTAAATAAAACAATGACTAAAACAAAGCTATTTGACTTCTTCTGAGGATATGTACTCTATCAGTGGATTTTTTTGTGATGCAAGGGGCGCAACCTAAATTCTTGCCTAGGGCGCCAAATTGGTTAGGGCCGGCCCTGAATACAAGATTGCCAAATTGGAACAATGGATCTTTCAGATCATTGCCCACTCTACCTGTCCCTAACAAGGAGCAGTGGGAGAAAGATTACAAACTGGAAATTAAATTCTAGTGTGCTCAACAACGACAGGACAGAGCAGTTCGCGAAAGAAATTAAAGAATATTTGGAGCTAAATGATAATGGAGAGACAAAGAGAAACCAAAACCAAGACATTCCAGACTGAACTTAAGAACCTAGAGACTGAACATAAAGAATCTCCAGACCCAAAGGTTATAACAGAAATAAAGAAAAAAAGAAATCTGATTGAAGAGCAGTACTCTCAAGAGATTCAAAAGAAACTGCTAGACACAAAGCAAAATTATTATGAAAGAGGCAGTAAATATTCAAGACTACTGGCATTTAAACACTCCACTGGACACTCTAGGTCTAATTGTCAAAATCATTATTTTACAGTATTTCTAAAAACTATCCTAGTTATTTGTAAGAAAACGTTTATATTTATATTTTTTAAACAAATGCTTGGGCCTGAAAACGGTACTGTATAATAATTGACTACTTCGCGGATTTCACCTATCGCGGGTTCATTTTGGAACCTAACCCCCGCGATAAACAAGGGTTCACTGTACACTGTTTCCCTAACTACAAGGCTGAGAAAGTGTAAAGACTCCTCCAGGCAGAAGCTTCACAGTAAAATCAGCAGTTTAATTCAACGCTTCAGAGTCAAAATTAACACTGAGCCAGTGAACATATAGTGCTTATAGTGTTAATTTAATTCTATTAAAAGTTAATATTTTACACATAACTACAAGTGTTAATCTAGTTTACACTGACAGAATAACATTGATAATGTTACTTATTGGCCACTGATCATTTTTAATTGTTATCAAAATTTACTCTTATAAATGTACTCTTCATTAGTGTTGTAGCGCTAGACATCTCTGCAACAGTCTAATGTTGTTACACAGTCACCAGCTAACACCTTCCAGTGGTTAATATCCTGGGGGGAAAAATGACAGACTACATTTATCTCCTTGGTCCGGGAACTGACCATTTATTTTGCTCATGCTCAAAATAGCATCACAGTTCTTTCAAAATTATTATGAAAGAGGCAGTAAATATTCAAGACTACTGGCATTTAAACTGAGAAAACAACAGGCAGACAATGCAATATACAAAATAAGGGACCCGGAAACCAAGGTAATTTATCACCAAATTCAGGAAATTAAAGACTGTTTTAAAGCATATTATGCAAAACTATATTCGCAACCTCAAGTTAATACTGACTACTCAAGTCACTACTCAAATCTTTAAATCTACCAAAACTCACGGAGGAAGAAAATAAATCATTAGTCTCTCAAATTTCAAAAGAAGAAATCTACTCAGCTATCTCAAGACTCAAAGCTAAGAAATCCCCAGGTGCAGATGGATTCAGTGCAATGTGGTATAAGAAGTTGAAGGAGGTTCTGACACCTACATTACAAAAATGTTTTAACTGGGTCCTGACTAAAGGGGAAATCCCGGTATCCTGGAAGGAAGCCATTATATCACTCATACCGAAGGAAAGTAAAGACAAATTAGACTGTGCCAACTTTAGACCAATTGGTGTACTGAACTTGGATTACAAATTATTCACTTCAATCATCGCAAAGAGATTGGAGAAAATTATACCCCGGATAATCAATATGGATCAGACAGCTTTTGTCTTAACATGCCAGACAAATGATAGGCCTAATATTAGAAAATCTCTACAAATTATCAGACATAAATTTAAATAAAATACAGGCTGTGCTGGTTAGTTTAGATGCTGAAAAGGCTTTCGACTTGGTTAGATGGGAGTTTCTATTTAATACTATGGAGAAATTTGGTTTCAATTCAGTAATCCTCGATACACTAAAAGCCTTTTATGACAAACCATCAGTTAAACTCAAAATCAATGGGGAGCTCGCTGACTCGTTTTTTCTGGAGAGATCAACAAGGCAGGGTTGTCCCCTGAGCCCAATCCTATTTGCAATTTTTATTGAACCATTAGCACAGTGGATTAGGCAGAATAACAAACTCACAGGTATAAATATGGCAGCGGATGAACAAAAGTTGTCCCTGTTTGCGGATGAAGTGCTTGTTAGCCTTTCAAACCCAACAGAATCTCTGCCAGAACTTATGTCTATGTTAGATGAATATGGATCATACTCAGGTTATAAACTGATGGGACAAAAGTTCAATAAACTACTTGGGAATTCTACTACCTTTAGACGTATCAAAACTAGAAGAAATTAATTATCGCCCCCTTCAAAAAGAAATCATAGCGGATATTAATAGATGGAATACAACCACCTATTTGAATATCAGTTCATGTATGGACTCCATTAAAATGAATATTTTACCTAGACTTTTATATTTATTTCACTCAATACCAATAGAGAAACCAGAATCGTTTTTTCGAGAGTGGGACAAAATTCTTTCCAGATTCATATGGGCAGGGAGGAAGCCAAGAATAAAATATAAAACAATTACTAAAGGAGAGGGGTGGACTAGCGCTCCCCTGCCTTAGAAATTATTATAGAGCAGCTCAAATTCGTTGGTTAGTGGGATGGTGTACTCCAAACTATAGATCAAAATGGAAAGAGATAGAAGCTGTAATGGGAAAGGAGCTACCAATTAACCATCTGGTTGGAGATCCCTCATCAGCTGGTCACCTCTCAGATCCCAACAACCCATATATACTTGGTTCTTTGAAAGCATGGGATGAAATAACTGAAGAATATCAACTGAGGAGAGGAGCTGAAATGTTTAAATGGTTTTCCTATGATACAGATTTTATACAGAGTACATATGACACAAGGTTCAAAGGTTGGTCAGATAATGGACTTACAGCTTACTGAACTATTTTAGAGAAAGATAAAGTTAAGAGCTTCCAGAACCTAAAAGAAGAATTTGGTCTTCAAAACCAAGATCACTTTAGATATTTACAAATCAGGAATTTCATGAGCAAGAAACTACTGAGGGATTTTACTTCAAGGAGGGGCGAAATTTTTAATATTTTTCTGAAAGCATACAACAATGCCACCCTCCAAAAGCTAATATCTAAACTATATTCTGCTCTTCAAAATCTTAAAAGTGATCATACTCTAAAAATTAAAGAAAGATGGGAAGCAGAGGGGGGCCTCACACTCTCACATGAGGAATGGGACAGGACCTGCAGACAACAGTGGTCGGTGACAAGCTCACCCTCCTGGAGAGAATTCAGCTGGAAAAACCTGACTCGATTCTTTCACTCTCCGGCACAAAAAAGCAACTATTCTGATCAGACTGCTTGCTGGAGGTCCTGTGGTAATACTTTAGCAAATCATTTTCACATCTTTTGGGGCTGTCCCTCTGTGGCTCCATTTTGGCAATAGATTCTTGGGGACCTGGAGACTGTTTTTAGAAGGAAAATGTTACTCGACTTCAAAGTTATGTACTTATGTTATCTGGATGGACTTGGATATGCAAAGCAGGACAAATACCTTATAAGAGTGTTGTTAGTTGGGGGTAAAAAGGCTTTGACAAGAAAATGGCTACAGAAGGATAGACCAACAATAAACGAGTGGATTGATGTTATTTACAACATATATGTCATGGAGAGAATTACATTTACACTGAGAAACCAAACTGATATTTTTGTGGAGAATTGGTCAAAATGGCTCAGCTATGTGGGAACCATAAGGCCTGATTTCATATAGATAGCAAGGATGAGACCGAATTACACAGTGATGTTATTTTTGACTTTTCCCTGTTTTTGAGCAGCATCCTCGTATTTTTAGATAAGTACTTATCCTAATTCTGCTGTTTTTACTTAATTTACTTAATTCACAATCATCCATTGTTATGTTATGTTTATATGATGTTGTATGTTTTGTGCCTCAATAGGCATGTATCTAGATGTGTATGTTATAATGGGAAAATCAATAAAAAGTAAATTACAAAAAATAGGCAAAAAGCACCATGGAGAAAAAAAGACTTGGTCTTGGCACAGGAAAGGGAGGGAATGAGGTGCTGAACGGTAATGACGCAAGTCAAAGCTCCTGATTCATTATGGAGACATAGAAAAAGATGTTGTGTGTTAAACCAGACTGTAAAATAAAGGAGATGTATTTTTCCAGGTTCATCACAAACTGCAGTAACAACTCTCATTCAGTTTGCTACTTAAAACAGATTAACACACCCTCCAATCTCACTGCCCTTAAGTGGGACATTTCCAAAAGCTTTAAAAACTGCTGTCATCAGGCCTCTTCTCAAGAAGAGCAGTCTTGATGCCACAGTTCTGAATAACTACTGGCCCATATCAGATCGCCCATTCTTCGGAGAAGTACTACAAAAGGTTGTATTCAAAAAGCATCTCCTGTCCAACAAGGTATTTGACACTTTACGGTCAGGGTTAAGGCCCCACCACAGCTTGGAGACCGTTCTGATCAAGGTCCTAATGATATTCACCTGAACACAGATGCTGGCAAAGTGTCAGTGTCATGGGGCAGAGAGCCCGAATTAAAAAAAAAAAAACAGTCCCAAGAGAAGTAGCTCCATCAAAAGAACATGCAACCAGATGATGTATAAAAATTTAAGTTTATCACAAAGTTTAGAATGGTAAATAAAAACATATGTGCCTGCTGTTCGAGGGACCCCCCTCCACTGCTCCAACAGTGTCCTTGCACCTGCACCTCCACACGTGCCACACTCTGGGGTGTTTGGGGGCCGAGGGAGCCTGCACGAGGACAGGCCGTCAGTACACCAAAGGACAGTGACAGGCTAACACACGGACTAACATGCCTCAAATCCAGACTACTGCCCTTGTCACAAACGACAGCAAATAAAACAAAGGAGGGATGCTATAGCCCTTCCACAGACAATAAAGTAAAAGAGGCACTTAGCTGACAGGAGGGGGTTGTTGAACTCTCCCCCTCCACTGTTCACCCATCGCGTCCTGCCGCTGGCCACCTCACGGTCCCACACACCTGGGCTGTTGCTGCTCCTAGCTCCTGTCGCCACGCTGTTCCACTGCTCCTTGCATTGGACGCGTCCCCGGTGCTACCTACTCTCCCTTGGTCCTGTGTGTGCATGCCTGCTGCTCCTCACGTCCAGCAACATGCACCTCTGCTCGTTGTTTGGAGACCTGCAACACAATGCCCAATCACAGACACCTGCCTCTGATATCGGGAAGGTAGCAGTCATCAGCTCTCACCTACAAAGTTTATCATAGTTTAGTGTAACTTTTAATAGGACAAGTTAGATACAGGCTCATAATAAGTTACGCCACGTTATTATACAGTTTGAAACAGTATTGTAGAGAGAATACAAATAGAAAAAAAGGGGGTATCACTATACTTTTCTGTTGTTTCACTCCTTTGTCTGTTTCATTTAATCAGGAAAATGGATCTTAAATATATTGCACAATTCCACATACAGGCCACTAGAGGTGCTATTTGCGCAGGTGATAAGGAGTAGCGTACACATTCATTCATAATCTTAACCACTTTATCCAGGTGTGCCCGGGTCACCGGTAGGCATTGCGAATCTCAGCCGGCTTGGGGACGGAGGCAGGCTACACCCAGGACAGGTGGCCAGCAGGGCTGACTCATAAACAGCCACCCTCATTCACTCATTCACACCTACAGACAATTTAGAGTGACCAATTCACCTAATGTGCAGGTTGTCTGTCTGTGGGAGGAAACCGGAGGACCTGGAGTAAACCTACGCACCCAGGGGGAGAGCCTGCAAACTCCATACAGAAGTGCCCGTGCCAGTATTTGAATTCACAATCCCCAGCCCAAAGCACTCTTGCTGTAAGGCATGAGTGCTAACCACTACCCCACCGTGGGGCACCGTACAACACAAAGAAGAATAAATCCTTCTTGTGTGAAGAAACCATCAGCTTAACACACATTCTGCTATTCTTTATCCCAGGGAAGGTGAAAAATAACCAATTGCCCTCTGATGCTGATGTCAGAGAGGCAACAGTATGAAAAACATTTCTACTTGCTAGCTTAAAACAATGGAAGAGAACATCACAACAAAACTTACCATCAAAACAGCCGTCCCTCTCGACACGTGCAGCTTAGTCACACATTAATGAATGCCCCCTTGCTACAACAGGTAATTTGGAACCAATTAAACTATTTACAGTGATATTCTTCATGAAGGTGGTTAGTGCACAGAAATAACCCTCTCAATTTTATACAGAGAATATGGCAGTTTTGAGAATGTTCACAAAATGAATAATTGAAATATTTTTAACAAAATATTTACTCGGCTACACTTCCATTAGGCAAGCTAAGAGGCAGCTATAATGTCTCCTACCACAACTATGCAGATGACACTGAGATCTATGTGATTTATGATCTGAGGGCAGATGAACATGCAGCTGTAGATTCAGCCTCAGCCAAAATGAACTGAAGAAATCATTGTCTTTGGCCCACAGAAACAAAAAGAAAGTGTTATCAGTCACCTTGACGAAATGACTTAACAACTGAACTATTTGACTCAAACCTGAATTGAATTAAATGCATATTTCTGAGTGACACAAACACATGGAAAACAAATCATTATCCAGTAATTTACTTTATTACAAAATTACAAAGCTACCTGAATAAAGTAAGTTTTATTCTTAAACAGAAACCTGTCCCATTTAACTAACAATTGTTAAAATGAATATAAAACAATAAATAGAAAGCTTGTTGTCTCCCGCTGTCTCCACAGCAACAGTAACTCGTGCGTGAATATGCTGTCAGCTCATTGCTCACAGAGCAGGACAGGGCCTGGGAACAACTTAACCTTAAATTTTCATATAAAGAGCCCTGTTAATCATTTTCCAATGGCAATTTTCGGAGTATTTTTTAATCTCATAGTAATATGGGACACAGTGCAACCCTTCTCTGCTCAATACGGTACAGGACAGGTGCAACTCTAGTTATGATTATAATATATTTTCCTAAGCCACGTGGAGCCACAGTATAAGGATGAAGGAGCCGCATGCGGCTCCGGATCCACGGGCTGCCGACCCTTGGTCTAACAAATAGTCGTAGTAGTAGTAATAGCTAGTGGGGAGAACACCACTGCCAACTAGGCCTCCACTTCCACTAGCTAGGCTAACATCATTGCCGGCTTGGCCTCTACCTCAGCTAGCTGGTCCTCAACCTCTGCTCCCTGGGCCACCACCACTGCTGTCTGGGCCACCACCATTGCTTCCTTGGCCTCCACCTCTGCTAGCTGGGCCTACACCTCTGCTAGCTGGCCCACTAGCACTGCTAGCTAGGCTAACACCTCAGCTAGCCGGGCCACCACTGCTGCTAGCTGGGCCACTACCTCTGCTAGCCGACCACCACTTCTGCTAGGTTGGCCACCACCTCAGCTAGCTGGGCTAACACCTCTGCTAGCTGGGCCTCCACCTCCACCTCTTCTACCTGGGCCCCCACCTCTGCAGGCTGGCCCTCCATCTCTGCTGGTTCAATCTCCACCTCTGCTGCCTGGGCCACCACTCAGCTAACTTGACCTCGACCACAACTGGTTGGGCCTCCACCTCAGCAAGCTGGACCTCCCCTACAACTGGCTGGGCTGACATCACTACCTCCAAAACTGTCCGAAGCTCATTCAGACTCCATCAGCGGTGTAGCAGTGGGTGAGTTCAGGAGTGGGCTATGCCCCAGGAACCCTGTGTTCAGAAAACAACAATCTGCAAATCTATTCAGCACCCTAACCAAGCTAAGGTAATCTGGGACCCACATTGTAAGCCAAGAGGTCTACTTAGTGATATTAGAAGCATTTTGCCCAAGTGTAACCAAGTTCATCATCTATTAAGTAATTAAAACCTGGACTTTTTATGTTTGTCTGAGAGTTGGTTAAATATAAATTCACCGATGGCGGGACTGCATATACCAGGTCACAATCTTTTTAGGAAAGACTGGGTGGGAAATTGGGGTGGAGGGGTATTATTTTATGTAAGGGAACACTTAAAGTTCAAAGAGATAGAGTGGGTCTGTGAACACAAGTTAGAATGTATTGGTCTTAAAATATCTCTCTCCACAAATGTCAATAATGCTGATCGGGTTGTACATCGGACTCCAATGCTAACATCAGGCTCTACTTAAAGAATGTGATACGATAAACAAAGTTATCGTGTTTGGAGATTTGAATATTGACTGGCTTGACAAATCGATTCGGAAGAAGTTAAAATCCCTATTAGCTATTTTTTAACTTTACTCAATTAATCAAATGTCCTACTGGACTATCTACTTCCTGTGAAACATGCATATATCTTGTCTTTACCAATAAGTGTGAGAAAATTTCTTGGACTAAGAAAACAATAACAGAGTAGAAGAGAGTACCAAGAGGGAGATTCCAAATTAGACACAGGAACTAAACAATATAACTGAGATAATTATCTCACCCATAAACATGTCAGTGACAACTGTCTTGTATTCATGATGATGAAGATGAGATCTGGACAAATATGACTGGAAAAATGACTAGTGTATAAAGTCAGTCAAAGAACTGACTCAAAGCAACTGCCCCCAGATGGAGTACCACTCACCAATGCTACTGAACACCAATAAAGCCTTTCTTAATTTGTGCGTAGTGCCACAGTCACAAGTTGATAAAGCTATGTGTGGCCTTAAAAGCTCTAAAGCCAAAGATGCATTTTGTATGGATGTAACATTTCTAAAATATCACAAAGACTCTTTCACAGCACCCTTAACTACAATTATAAATAAATCCATAACTGAAAGCTCCTTCCCTGAACCCTGGAAGTGCTCTATCATTACACCGGTCTTTAAATCAGGTAATCCTGCAATATCCAGCAACTACAGAGCGATAAGCATACTTCCAGCAGTCTCCAGAGTCTTGGAAAATATAGTAGCAGCACAAGTTTTTTGATTATCTTAACAACAGCCCATATACCTTGCACAGGATGCAATTTGGCTTCAGAAAACATCATTCTACTGAGACAGTGGTTTGCTTGTTTCTAGAAAACATAAAATCAAAGCTGGATGTAGGTGGTGTCATTGGTCCTGTTTTCACTGATCTTAGAAAAGCGTTACACCATTAACCACCACATACTGTTGACCAGACTGTTTTGTTCTAACTTCTCCCCAAGTACTCTGAATTTGATTGAATAATACATATCTGCATGATCAAAGTGTATTAGGATATAGAACATGAACTCAACATCACATACCAACAATCTTGGTACACCACAGGGGTCAGTACTAGGCCCACTGCTTTTCAGTTTCTTTTTATAATAATCTGCCAAGTTGTTGTCACCTGCCAAATATATATGCTGATGATACTGTTCTGTATGTCCATGAAAAGAATAAAAAACATGCTGCACAAGAAATGACAGATGCTATGACAAATGTGTATAACTGGCTTGAAAAAAAAATTGCCTGGTATATATGCGTCCAGTCAGTTGCTGAGTCCATCAACACTGCCACTGACCAGAACAAGAGCCTGAAACCAACGAGGCAGGTAATCTCATTTGTGCGAGCTGGAGAACAACCACCCTCCCGACCAAAAGCACAGACAGGCCTTCTGGGAGCAGCGAAGGACTGGCAGCTAAGGGTGGACCTCGGGAAACAGCTTCGCTTCCCTGAAAACATTGTGGAAACCAGTCTTAGACCAGACATCATCCTGTTCTTAGAGTCATCCAAACATATCATTTTGCTGGAGTTAACAGTGCCCTGGGAGGAGAGAATGGAGGAAGCCAATCAGAGGAAGAGGGGAAAGTATGCTGAGCTGGTGATGGAGTGTTGCAGACGGGGGTGGCGTGCAAGGTGTTTTCCCGTCGAAGTTGGAGGAAGGGGCTTTGCAGGAAAATCACTCTGTAAGGCCTACAGCCTCCTGGGCATCACCGGAGCACGCAAGAGAAAAGCCATCAGTGTAGCATCCGAGGCTGCGGATAGAGCCTCATGATGGCTGTGGATCAGGAGGGACAAACAGTGGGCACTCTGCCTGTTTAAAAATAAAATAAAGATAGAATTGCATTTTTAATTTTTGTGCTTTGAGTCAGCCTGTTGAGTTCTTCAAAGTGGACAAACCAGATAAAGGATACACTGAGATAAAATGGATAAAGCAAGAAGAAAATCAAACTAAAAGAGTTAGAGACAAACAGGGAAGGAGCATCATAAAGGTTGTTATGGACATCAGCGCTCAATTTAATGACAAAGGTGGGAAAAGTCTCTTCCCCAAAAGCTGTTTCAAGTAAGGGCTGAGGGCTCACACTGTATTTGATGTATGCAAAAGTCTTTATTTCTGAAAACTCACTCTTTCTGGTTTTAATTGGCTTCATATATATAACCCAGTCAAATTACTCATGCTCTGAGTAATGCTCTGACTCAAAGTCAGGTGAATTTGCCTCTTTCACTTAAGTTCAACGATCATCTTTGGGTGCAAAGTCAAAGACCAGGATAAAGTTACTTGCAGTTTTTAACAGCTGGTCTCAAACTCTGTCAGCCAGCTGCTCAGATCAAAACAAGACAAGGCAAACAGGCTGCATGACCTGATTTTCACAGATCTCTATGTCACTACAAATCCTCCTGTCAGTGTTCGCAAAGATCATTTTTAGGGTCCGAGCGCAGTCGCAGACTGGCGAAGACCCTATTGAAATTGGTCCGTTTATTATTATTTATAATTATTTTTAACAGAAATATTACAGTAGGCAACAGTAGAAGACAGCCTTAGCCTGGAACACTGGACCATGCAACTTTACCAAAAATGATAATACACAATGCAAAATGCTTCAATTATATGATTGAAGGATTTTCTGACCTTGGGATTTTAACCAGATAACTAAAAGTCAGGACATTACTACCAGATAACTGTTTTTTCATCTAACAAAATGTCCTATAGTCCTACATCAGTCCTACATCTCTGAGATTCGGACTGATGAAGGCCACCTTAAACGTTGTTCGAGTGTTCAGCAGACTTCATTTCAATACTGACACTTGGTAAGTATGGTGGTCCTGAAGGTCAAATGGTGGAATATTTTACAAAATTTTCAAATATTTCATGAAACAAATATATTTTTATATTTTGAAATGATTTGTTTTTCATTAAATATTAATTTCACAGAACCAAACAAAAATCTAATGAAACGAACAAAATATATTTCTGAAACACCAAAAATAATTTCACAAAACACAAAAACATTTACGCATGTTTACCCACCTATTTGTCTACAAATTCTGTACTACAAATTTTGGCCCCACAGCCAAATTTGAAGATATTTCCCTCAATTTTCAAGAATGGAAAATCAAACTGCTTCTCATCAAAGTGGTTGTGATGGCCACACCTGCAGCCACTAAATGTTCCTTTGGTTTGCTGCTGTGGCGTCCTCGTGGCTGGCAAAAGGCCTTCACAGCTGTATCAACTTCTCATTTAAAGAGCTTGATTACCAATTGGGATGTACCATGTTGCCAATTCAGCATGGGGGGAGAGATGATTTTGTTTTGTTCCTTATCTTGACTTTAGTATATTTAGCTGTTGGTCTGATCGACCACTATATATACCTCCATGTGTCTTATGGGAGTTTTTTTTTTTTTCTTTTGGTGATTTCATATTAGTTTTCTGTTTACCCCCACTGCTAAGTTTAGTTCTGTTCTTTTTATTCTGGTTTTTTTTTTTGGCACTGGCTGTTTGTTTTGTTTTTGTTATACCTTTTTTCTCCACCACAAAACCTGTGTCTGGTCCTATCAGTCCGCTCTGCCCCTCACATATGGTGTCAGAAGTGGGATCCGCCGATAGGAGGTACAGTCTTTTTTTTCTCCTTTTGAAGTGTTTTTTTTTTCCCCATCACACTCAACCCCCAGCATATGAACAATGCGTGGTGTAAGGAGAGGAAGAGGATGTCAGCCAGCTAGCCAGGAACCTCAGACTGAACAGGAGGAGGAGCAAGCAGGAGGGACAGAAGGGGCGGCCTTCGTAGGGATGTCAGGCATTGATGGTAGCAACCATATGGAACCAACTTTGTCAGACCTGGTCGACATAATCCGTGCCCACATGGGCCAACAAGAGGTCCGCGATGCTCAGCTGAGGCAGGAGTCTGCAAGGCAGGGGCAGCAGTTTAAGGCGCTTTGCCAGCAGTGTCAACTCCTGCAACTAGAGGTGCAGGCGTCCATCTCCATGGGCCAAGGAAAGATAAGAATAAGAATAAGAATTCCTTTATTGATCCCCCATAGGGGAAATTCAGGTATTGCAGCAGGCAATAAACAAGC
>JAOWBC010003918.1:0-12375 GCA_028566105.1 Hypoplectrus providencianus
AGATAGATGTATCTGCTGTTTAAAGAATACAATTCATATATAGGTATCACAGTCATACATCTGTACATATGAGAATAATTGCCTTGTGAGGTATAGTTATATTCCTGTCAACTGACAAATAATCAATCCCTCCAATCAGTTTCTCTCCACACACACACACACACACACACACACACACACACACACACACCATGCTGAGGGGGCAAAGGAACAGGAAAGCACAGCTGAGAACACAATGAGCTGCAACAGCGCAGCAGTCCCTGCTGTTAGACATACAAAGACTGACTATACTGTGGGTCTAGAGGGTTTTGTGTGCCCAGCACTGAATTCCAATGTGGGTCATGTAAACACAGTGTAATCTGGAACTGAGAACTACTAAACTGTTGCTTCAAACTTCACCTGAAGGATAATCAAATGTATAAGAAGTGAAATAAGCTTAGTCATTTGATTTCCTCGACACCTTTCAATAACAACAATCTTTCAGTTTGTGCTGGGCCTGATATGTCCAAAGTGCATAAGTATAACATGAGAAAACATGAACAACTGAAGAGAGGAGAAAAGGAGGGGAATAATAGAAGAGCATGGAAGGGAAGGAATGGGCAGAGTTTCCTCTTGGTTTTGAAGCAGTCCAAACCAGGAGCCTGTCTGCTCTGCATATGGAACCAATTTGAAATGTGACACTACAGGGACTGCTTGAAAGACACGATAATCAGGAGATCACTGTTTGGCTTGCCAACCAAGCGGTTTTCAACATCAATCCTCTATACAAAACAGTTGCCTGAATGCAAATGTCAGGCGACACACAGAGTCTCAAAGAGTGAGTCATTTCCTTTTCTTTCAGTTGTCCACATTGTCCAAATGTTGATGTCTTTTTTCTAATTCAACACACCAAATGCTACAAGAGCCACTGCACCAGTTTCAGAAGCCAGGATGTGGAGTTTACATCATGTTTGGATTTTCTACTTTTCTAAGCATACAGAGCGTCAACAGGTATAAACAACTTATATTTAGGATTTAAGTTTTTTCTAATACCAATACAATAACATTTAAGACCAAACTTACAATAAAAAATAATGAATTACGATGTAGAATAACAATTCTCTGTCCATTACAGTATAACCCTAACCCTAACCCATGCAGTATACTCAAGTTAGATTCACCAATCCAGAAAGTGTCAGAGACAATAATGCATTATTATTTGTTTATAAAACAGACATTTATTGCCAACAATTTATAAAATCAATGTGTCCCCTAAATCAGTATGCTGTTCTCTCAAGCTTGCAACAGTAAAAAATCACACACATAACCAACCTGCACACAGTAGGGGAAATATTACGTAATCATTAACAGCACCAGCATAGATGTGGTAGGGACTGTAAATTAACTGAAATATTCTACAGCATGAACAAACACAAGCACATTTTGCAATCACATCTCATTAACACATGCTGACTTTAACTTAATTAACACACAATACAGTTACAACACAAAAACTCACACCACCATATATTAAGTGGAAGTTTTACCGCTGTTACCTCACCTTTTCTTTTAACTCAATCCTTTGTCTCTTTTTGCACTGCAGAGCCCTAATGTACATATGCAGCAGTAGAGACATACTGTGTTTTCTGAACAATTTTCAAAGCACATATAGTATTGTCCTTAATGATTCTTTGAATCATTAAAATATGTTATGAAACGCACATGGTGAAATCCATTAATTACTTTTCATGCATGACTAGAGCCTCATCATGCACAGTTTAAAATGAATGTGCTTTCAGAGTAAAAGCAGCGTTCTAAAAAAGTATTGAGGTATGACTACTACAGTTGATAAACCCCCGACAAATCGTCCTTAAAACCTAAAACACATCATTTGTAGCTTTATCAGAGGACAGAGATAAAACCTCACACCAAGACACAAGTCAGTCAAACTAACATTACATGTTATCTGCTGTCAGCCCTTTATCAACTTGACTCAGGTTATCTAGCTAGCTTAGATAACAAAATTAATTAAGTATCTACAATAACTTAACTCCCCTTTTCGGCAGGCTGCAACAGCTTGTCTTACCAACGACACATAGAAAAACCTCCAAATGCAGTGGAGATATCTTTCCAATTGCATGTTACTTATATATACTACATGCTAATATATAAAAAGTAATTTTGGTCAGGTGGGCTAGCAACCCTAATCCTATCTGAGAACCAATAAAGACGCACTACCATTATTTATGGTTAGGTGTCAAATTAGACTGCCCTTGCTGTCTTTCCTCCTTAATATCTAAGAGTATTTTTTATGCTCTCCTTAGAAATATAGGCATGTTTTATGGCGTGACTATGGTTAGTTTTAGACAAAGCACATGGCTAGGGTTAGGAAAGATCATAGTTTGGTTAAAATAATTACTTTGAAGTAAAGACACCCCAGTCACATTTTTTGCAGCCAGTACTGATTTCATATGAGTAATATCAGCCATTAAAAGGTGGAGCCAATGTTTCTTGTTGTTTCAATTAAATAGTTGGTATAGCAGTCGTTGCCGAAGGACAGGAGGTCTGACTGTTTAGCAGTGTGTTGGAATTTCAAGTGATGTAAAACACATAAATCTATGGGGATTTCCATCCAGTGGAAGCATCACTGTAAATACACAGAAATAGACATATAGAGACAGAAATAGGACAATAATTGTATTTCCACTTTCTGTTGTGAATGGGTATCACATCATGGCAGTAGTTCACCTCTTTTCAGGAAAATCGCAATAATAATGCATACCTCCGCTGGAGCAGGTTATGTTCGAGTTAAAATATGAAAGCATGCATACCAACCAATCAACTCTGTGTAAAATCATTTGTGATGTAGGCATTCACACACATATTTTTTTCACTCGGTGGCAACTGTGACTGACTGAGGCATTTAAAAATTAAGCTTGTCATATCTATAAGATATGATAGTAAGCCTTACTACTACAGTGTTATGTTTTTATATAAATCTGGTATTTATTTGGTTCTGCACTCGCTTCACAAAACCAGATTGCAAAACAACACAAAAATTGTCAAACACACAATGAGAACACATCTAGAAGAAAGACATTAATTCAATGGAACACAGCAATATAATTTTAATCAGACTGTTATGTTTTAGGCTAGATACTTGATAATGCCACCATATAGGTTATTTGTATACTTAAAGTATTTCACAGTGGGGTACATATACTGTGTTGTAAGGTTAGCCTGCCTTTTAAATGTAATTTTCAATAAGGTACATTGTCTTTTCTGTAAAAACAATTATATTTAGTGGAATAACCTACTTTAAGTGATAAAATTCTGTAAAATGAGCTGAACTGTTACATGCCGTTCTGTAGGCCCGAGATAGTGATATATAAACTATGTCAACAATAAGACTGAGAGAAAGCATAGCTACTTGACTGTTTGAGCTAACAGCTGATGTCCTCCAGGTTTCAGAGAAGCTGAACTAGCATGCACAGGTCCGGGATATGCCGACTCAGCACTATTTGAAGCTGCAGGCAGAAGGCAAACGTTAGCATGAAAACAGCCTCACCATGGTTCATCTCCCCGGCAGAGTTCATTCCACCTCTGCCTCTGGAGCAAAGTCATGGACGCAGAGACATCCTTTCCACTGATGGACCTCCACACCGACACCGGACAGCCGCTGGTCCTGAAGTTGAAGTCGCGCGGGAGTCACTTAGAATTTTTAGTTTGAAAACCACTTTCTACATTTAACTAAACTCCACTAACTGCTGCAAAAAGTTTCCTCGGGTGAACAGGTAACATCACTATGTCGTCGTTCCTGATTGAAAATGTATCGATACGCGCGCTCAGCCTCCACTCCCAGGGGAACGCGCAGGCTCCACGCGAGCGTCTGGGAAAGCTGATTTCAAAGTAAAAGCCCCTGTGTTTACGTATAAGCGCAGTCTGCGTGGAGTGAAATCTGAGAAGTCTTCCTTCCACATCATAACGTTTCTCCAGCTGCCACAAAGCTCCAGATACTAATCCGTTCCAAGTTGCATAGGAAATTCATGTCAAATTTAAAGTTGTCATCTTTATCATGGAGAACAAACATAGTGTCGTCCAAGGAAAGTTTGTTTGGCACCACATTCCTTAAAAGAGACACATAATATTCACATAATATTCCTGACCGCTGTTGTTTTCTTCTTTTTTCTTCTTCTTCTACTTTTTTTTTTTTTTTTTTTTTTTTTTTTTTAATTTAAACTCCTTTCAAGTAAATGAGGTACCCCCAATAAATGACTACTCTTGGTGTGGCTCTATGGCTTGCACTGATGTGGGCACCCAACATATTTAATTTATCAGACATTTTTAACCAAAGCACACAAGTCTGAGTGCTCTCACAACACAGTGAGTGCCAACTCAGTCAGTGCCAGTTTAGCAACTCATTCCATTCCTCATTCTTCTGCTTTTTCATAGAAATGATCCAAGGCATAAAGAATAATAAGGTAGGAGAGGGGAAAGCAGTTGACCCCCTCCCTCACCACCTCTAAGCCTTGAACCTGCAGATTGTGGTGGTGCTAATGAGCACAGTTGTGGCACATTCTGCACTCATTCTGTTCAAGTGTTTAGTATGCCCTCTTGTGTTCAACAAGGTTATTTGGACTTCTAGTTTTCCTGCGTCTGTGTACACTACTTTGTTCTCAGCCTAGAACTTGAGTTAGATATGGTTGAAAGTCAGGTTGGTAAGCATAAAGGCTACACTTTAACTCAGATCTGCCAAGATCCTTTGTATTAGCTCTGCCACTCTCCCCTTCAGAGTGATTTCCAGATGCTGTGTTCAAAGCCTGGCCCATCAGCAGTCACATAACTCGGACCAAACCTTCAAACAAGGCAGTGCTGATCAAATATAAATCAAGATTTGGTCACTTCACTGTCTATTTCTTGCCACAAATGTTTTCAGAAACTTATTTTAGTGACTGTTTACCTGAAATATTTTTTTGAGAAATATTGTCAGCTGGCTACCACATTTGTCTTGCTTGTGTCAGTTAGTGCAACATCACACAGAACCTATTTCTACCGAATGGTTGGTGGTCACATTTTAATGTTCTGATTGATTCTAGCTCTAATAATAGGATATTTGTCTGCACATGTTGATAATGACCAATGGAAATAAAAATGAACTGAGATGTTCTAGTCTGATGATGTCAAGCTGAAAGATATGAGAATCCAGACACCATGTTTTGTTACTGTGCTAATTTTACATTCATAGAACAGTTCTTGAGTTCTTTCCATCAGAAAAATAGAATAGCCAGGAAATTAATAAAAGAAAACATAGTGAAAGTAGCCACATTTATGAGATAGTAAAGGGGAAAAAATATTTTTGTGTTTATTGGTTGTTTTGGTTGATGTCATTTAACACCCTGCACCCAGATACTTAGTACAAACTTGAAGTCCACTGAGTTAAAACAGTAAATGCAAAATACAGTTTGTATTCCTGCACAGTATGTGGTACAGGAGATACCCTTAGCCTGCTCTTTGTGATGAAGAATAGTCACCTGTAGGTGGTGATGTTGCTATGTTTGTGAAATGAAAAGCATGAAACCTCTTACATCAAACCTTCAAATGTCTTCTGACATCGTATTTTGGGGTTGAAACACTGTTGAAGTAATACAATGCCACAGCAGCTCATATCTATACCATGAAACATTTTTGTCATGGTAAAACAGGAAGTGGATACTTTGATAGGGTTAGAGACCACTGACAACAATAAGACCCTCTGGTGTCTTCAGTGCCATTCTGTAATATGTTTAAGTGCACCACTAGAGTGCACCAAAACATACCATCCAAAATAAGATCAAACTTTTTCAAAGTCTGAAAACAATTTTAAACTATGCAAGTGAGTGCAAAATGGAACAGGAGAGAAAGAAAGAAATTGTGTGTATGTGTGTGTGCGTGTGAGTACTAATCTGTTCTGTGACCTTTCTGCCTCTCTGCTTCAGTGCCGCCGACTCACTCATTCCTAATGTTCAGGACCACTGTCTCACTGTACAATCAGCTGCTTCATTTGACTCTGCTGCCCTTTGACCCCTCACATTGACCGCCCCAGCCAAGCGACCCCTACGGCTGTCACTGTATGACATTTCAGCTGAATAAAAGATCCACTTTACAGGATGCTCTGTGTGAATGTGTGTGTGTATAAATACAATCAGGCATTTTTTTTGCAGCAAAAAGCATGTCCAATTGAGTATTTGTGTGCGTGCATGTACAGTACATATGTGTGTGCATCATTCCATTCTGTGTGACTGCGCAGGCTTTATGGAAGACTGAGGGAGAATATTTCCAAACCACAGAGAGGCAGATATAGAAGATATTTCTCTGCCACACAGTAAGAGCTTTGTTCCCTGGCAGCATTCTTCTGGCTTAACACTACTGTACATTATCAGCAAACTGCACCATCATTTCAATACATCATTTAGATTGCACTGTAGCTAGAGAATTACTTGTTACAGTAACTGACAGAGAGGACATCTAAACTGCTATATAGTACCTGACATGTTTTGTAAAATCTAGCTTTGAGAGAAAATACTGGTCCTTATTCAGTCATTCCTTCCATTTTATTCTCAAGACGGTACTGGGTGTGTGAGGAGACCTAGAAAACGTTAACCTGAGAAAAATACTTCAAACACTGCTGTAGTTATATAATCATCATGTTGCAGGATCCACAGCTGGTCAGTGCCAGTTTCATTTGAATGTGCAGAAACACCCACCTTAAACCTACCAGAGCATGAGTCATAGTCAGAGATAACAAATGGGGCCTTGTTTTGTGGATGCATATTTGCACCCTGATCAGATAAGCGCCCTCTACTTTCAGTGTGTGGGGTGAAGCTAGTAATGCTTTGATATGTCTTGGGAAACCCCATCCTAGCATTTTTACAACTATGACAGTTTGTTCACACACTGTTGTTCAGCTGTCACGTCTCTCCTTTTTAATCTTTATTCTGTTTCTGCTGTCCCACAACGTGTCTCAGCCTCTCAGTTTCATTACATACTGCCGAGTCCATCTTAACCAAGGCTCAAACATAACATTCATCTATTATCATGATTCTGAGATACTTTCACTTCTCTAATTCGTTTAGGTAGTAAATGAAATAAAACATAAAAATGGTCGTTTGTATAGATAATAAAAAAATAAAGAATATTTTTAAAGTTATTTAAATAAGCACTAATCTAATAGTTTTTATATTTACAACTTGTTGAAATGTGTGCTGGGAAAGTGTTTCTTGCAGTGACAGAACACAGAATAAGCACAGCTCATTTCTGAATATTGAAATTATTACTGTCAGTTTTAGTATTACCTTAGGTGTTTCACAATGTTCCAGCATTTTGGAGAGAAACTGTAGGTTTAAAATTGTTCTGAAATTGTCAGGGTTCTCTGGGTCTGAGCCGAACTTCTTGTGGATGGGTGTGATGGCATCAAGCTTGAAACAAGAGGAAACAGTACCAGAGAATATGGGATTTCAAATGAATTTAAATGGCTTTTGTTTTGAGGTTTGTGCAGAGGAAGTGGATACTGGGAGGAGGTTAAAGGAATTAACATGGTGGTTGTCCTGATGACGCATTGGCTTGTTGTGGTGACAGAGCCTCAGTGATTAGTTCCATGGTTGGTGGGGTTTTATGATTCATCTGAGGGACTTGCATGGTTGTATGGCATTGAGTTGGTCATGGTCAGGTTGAAGGAGATGACGGATGGCTGTTACCAATGGACAGAAGGCACCAGGTAAAGCAGGACCAACCACAGCATCATCAATGAAATCCAGCTTGGCCTTGGTGTTGAGTCTGGCTTGAATCAGGAGGACAGCTGCTACAGCTAGCTAGCAAGGGCTAACCATACTTGGACAGGTGGAAGCCAGGATGCCTTTGCAGGTGGTGGTGGTCAAAGCAGCTGAATACTGGAAACCATTGGTCCTACTAAACAATTGCCAGCCACAACAGAAGAGGAGACGGTCAAGCTGGGGGCACATTCAATTCTTATAAAAGTGAGAGAACATTACACTTTTGGCGCAATTTTTTAAAAACTTTTTCAGTGGGAGAAAAAGTGCCAGCATCCTTTCCACATGTAGTTTATACCAGAGAGGAGTAAAGTCTGGAGAAGATGAATGCATGCACATATTTTTTTCAAGCGGGAAGGTGAAAGCAAACCAACTTAATTGACATTTGGGTCAAAAGTTTAGTTCCAATCTGGTGTTGGGCTTTATATGAGTGGAGACCTACACTCAGTGGCACTCTTTAGGTGATCAAATATCAGAATTTTTAATTCAAAAGTTGAAGGAAATCTTGTGCCATCCAACAGTTGACATCACTCAAAACAGGTTTGCATTAACTCACTCCACAGTGCAAAGAGTAATTTCTGTACATCAGCTAAAGATCAGGTGCTAAACTACCATCTTTTATTTAGGTCACTCTCATTATATACTCTTTTGCCTTTGGTTGTGGTGGATTATTATTATTATTCCCATGTAGAACTGGAGAGGTCAGGTTAAGAAGCAGGTTCTCCAATTCTAAGAAGGGTGAATAAAAAAACATATGTCAAATAAATGTTGAATGACAATTGCTCTTTCAAACTGCTGCCAAACTGGAAACAATCTGTTCCCTCCCTGCTGCCAAGTTGCTCACCTGCGAACACAATCACACTCTCCAGCCCTCATCCACCTGTAATTCCACAAGTCACAATTGTAACTGAACTGTTAAAACTGTTAGGGTGAATCTTGTGTGTGTCCCTACATTATTTTCTGTTGGTGTCCTGATGGTTCTTTGCAATAAGGTATGAATTATTTGCTGGAAAGACAACGCGTTTACTGTTATGGTACCCTTCAAACCATCCTCACTTTGCACCATATCATGTAATCCCTAGATTTCTTAGATGGTTGGATCCTACTCCTGGCTAACCATCAGACACTACGGTGAACGAACTCACAGAGCAGAAATAACGTAGGAAAATTCAGTAAAACTGAAGTGCGGACCTACCACAGTGGAGCCTTACTGCTCAAGCCCAGCAAGGGCTATACAACAACAATGATCTCAGTGTTGGTCTGGTTCAGGGTGGAGGCTTCAGTTGCTCTCTGGCAAACAGATGCTGCTCTGCACAGCAGGTTCATTTAAGGCCTCTCTGGTGTTTAACTAGAGGATGATACTGAAATGGGATCCCCCTCTTTTTTCTACTCCCAGGGTGTCTCTTTCCCATGCTCTTCCTCCTGCCATCGCCCTCCCTACACCTCTGTTAATCAGTCCTTCTTCTTTGTAGACATTTTGTGTGTCTATTGATTCTGGCTGGTGTGATGTGAGGGGGGAAAGTTGTAGGAATCTGCAGCATGAATCTCCACAACCTTGCTCCCTGTCACTGCATTTTGGAATCCTTCATTTGCCCCATGTGCATCTTAAAAGATAATTAAAGCTGGAATGCTCAACTCATTTCCCAGACAGATGTATTTTTTTGCTGCCATGTCTGGAGAGTGCTTTGGATCTGATCTCTTTTCTCTCTGGCTTCTCTCTCTCCCTTTCACTCACTCCTCTTCCTTTCCACTGTTTCTCCCCAGATAGGTTTGTGAGCCCAGACTTTGGTCTGAGGGCCCAGATTGGTTGGCATGGGAACAGAGCTAACAACAGGCCTAAACAGAGATGGGTGGAGGAGAATGACGGAGAGGAGGATAGGATGAAAAAAGAACAGAGGTGAAAGGTCAAGTGGAAACGACCAAGGGGCAACCAAAGAGGGAGTCTGACATCTGAGAGGTCCAGGAGTGAAGGGATTTATGGGTTAAATTCAAGCCTGGTGGCCTCAGCAAACACATCATTAAAGACGGAGCCATAGAAAAGAGGAGTACTGGATGTACATTTGCTGCTTCACTGGACCAGTGCAAGATGAATGTTCAATAAACGCTGCAGCTCTAATGCAGGATGACAGCAGGACACCCTAACTGCATGCTCTGAAACCTGAAACATAAGGAATTAAAACAAACCAGCAGTCCACACAAGTTTATATCATGGGGATGTAAAAACATTTATCAAACATGAGCTGCAGTTTAGCAATTGCTATGTTGATTTCTTTTGTATGGTAACTGTTAAAACATCGTGAAAAATAATACGTAGCATGTTTTACAAATATTCCAAGAACAGGTTGCCAATGATAAGATGAGATCGTTCTGTTCAAGAAACTACCAGTAACACAGCTCCTTAATAGGGGCAGGTCATTTTTTCTGTTCTTACTAACCTTATTGGGGGTCAGTTAAACAAACAAACAAAAAAGGAAGAAGAGAACAAAGCTGAATTTACCATTTTTCTGCAAAAGTACTTTTTCCTATATTTGTCTGAGTGCAAAGAGCCAGAAACAACTTGGGTTTATCCTTAAATATTCAGGTAACACTGTCCTTCCAGATATGACAGAGATGCCCTGAATGTTAGAAGTTAATACCATTTTTTTTTTTCTTTCTTTCTTTCTTTATCCTTCTGGCCACCACAACAACACTGAAGCACCAATGTGGCATGGAAACATAGTCAGGCTATAACCAAGGCAACAGCTCAGATTCACTAAAGCCTAGTTTGAGTAACAGAATTATAATCCACCTTAGTTTTCTTTGGATTTGCTTGGGTTGTTTTTAGCAATAGTGTCATTTACTCAGATACTTACTACAAACTTAATACTGATACAATTAATGGCTAAAACTATATGAATGAGTAGCAGAAAGTCTGTAGGCTAAATTATCCTGTAATTAATCAGGAAAGAATCGGTTATTTATCATATCCTTAATTATATAAAGATCTTTATGACCAGTTCTGACAAAGAATTTGCGGAGAGATTACAGCTGCTAGTGTTCTGTCTACAGACAACTTTACTGGAACTCAAGAGTCAACAATTATGTGGTCAAGCTCCTGGAGTAGAGGGTCTGGTTGTCTGTGGATTTGTCTAAAGGGGACACCAGACAGTTCTGTGTGGCTGAAGACATGTGGAGAGCAGGATGATAACAGGAAGATGAGTAACGCCACAGTCTATTCAACAGCTGTCTGTTGATTTAAAGAACAAGAACTGTGTGTGTGTGTGTGTGTGTGCACGCGCGTGCACTTCTGGATTGTTATTAATCAGTATGAACTAATCACAGACATAACACAGCTCACAGTAAAGCAGCAGTGCAGACTGTTGGTATGCATGAGTATGAGTAGTTCTCCTGTCTTTGGTGCTCCTCTGCAAACCCAATCAAGAGGCAGAAATTGCAGATTGATCGAGTACTTACTGTAAGTACTTCTGGTCTCTTTTACCATGCAGAGTATCTGAGTGTGCCATGTGTATGCATCTATGTGTATCTAAAGCTATGACTGCATAACTAGACCCTCTACTTGTGAAGTCATACCTAAAAGCAATGCTATGATAAAAATAATAATAATAATAATTCTTAACAGTGGTGGTTGTCTTGATGTTTCTGTTTAACAGATTTTTTTGGCCACTTGGGGCAGAAGAAACCACACTGACATATCTTTTTAGCCTTTTAAGTTAACATAGTAAACATTCAGTAGTTAAAAACACAACATAAGACCATTTTAGCTCTACTTCAATCACTACAAACTCTCTTTAGCCACTAAAAGCTTCACTCAGCTTTCTTCTACAACAATTTAATGGCAACTGATGGAAGAATTTGGATGGAAACTTGACTGATTTCACATTGTTTTTAACTTTAATACATCGTAGTTATAGAAAATATGAATTAGAGTAGCTTTGAGTCCTAAGAGAACAAGAACAAAACAGGCTTGTTGCCTGTGCTTTCCAAATAACTGCCACAAACTGATTCACTGAGCATTTCCTCTTCAATCTCTAGAGACAGACCTCACTGACTGTTCCAGTATAATGTACTGGAGAGTTGCCCAAATGTGAAATATGTTTGTCAGGTCACCTTGTCTTTTAAAGAACAACATCTTTAGCTTTGTTGCTGAATCTGTTTTGGCATCCTGATGATATTAATAGTAAAACCAAATACATCAAATGACAATGTATGGTCCATTTATCAAAATTCCTTAGATCTTATTGGAAAATGTTCTATGCAGGTGTTTTCTACAGTGTGCTCCACCGTCATCCAGTACTGTCCCAGAGCTGTGGAAAATAAAGTAATATGGCACAATGTGTGTCTTCAGCACATCTGGTTGAGCTGGTTCAGGTGTATTCAGGGGTTTTATTTGGAGATGCCTTGTCATGAGCAAGTTCTGTAATGTAGAATGAATACAATAATTATTGTTCCTCATCATTACAAATGAAATTTGATTTGAGAATCAATTTAACGAATAAAACATTATTTAATCGCATCCCCAAAGACCTCCTCTATGGAGAACTCGCACATGGGAGGAGAACAACAGGCCGTCCCCACCTGCGCTACAGGGATG